>OX458989.1:10000000-10232876 GCA_949774945.1 Hoplodrina ambigua
TACACAAATTAGACAAAAAAGAGAAAAAATAGTGATAATTTAAAAATAAAGCTCAAAGCCGTCTAGATTTTTTTTTCAGAGAAATGAATATACGCCCTCTCGGAGTAGCGGTACAAGTAATAATTTAGAGTTAAAAGGCCACGAACAAGTGTTTTATGTAAAGTAAGAGGCGTGACCGCGCACGACCTCGTCCGTACAACGTAACCTATCACAATAATAATGATCAACAAGAAATAAAATTGTCAAAGTGCAAACATTATTAGTACCATGTGAGAGCGGAGCGAAGCGCTCGCGCCACGGCCGGGGCTGGCCCGGGTGGGTCGTCGTAGCGCCAAATATATAACATACTACATAATAATCATATAAAATACTATATACACATAATAATAAAGCATCAGTTTTCGTGGGATGTGGTACGTGCGGACAGCCCGGGGGGCCGGCGTGATGTGCCGCGAGCTGGCCGCGCGTGCCGAGCGGAGCGGAGCGAGCCGAGCGAGCTCAGTACCGGGCGCCAACGCGCTCGCATCAAATCCGGTTCGGCGCGCTGCCCGTGAATGTGTCCTGTAACACACGACATACTCGTTACACACCGACTATGGCACGCTGCCTCTGTCGAAGTGTACCGCAACATGAAAAAACACAGAAAACTTACTCGCATCAATCTGCAATAAAGAGCAGCAAGTGTAATGATTGCAAACATACTGTATGGGGCGCGGCTGTCGGTGAAACAGTTGCCCCTGTATGAACAGCTGTTTCTAAGACTACATGTGCCATATTTTCTCTCGGCCACAAGTATGTTTGTGTATAACTTTGTTTTGGCAGTAATGTCGAGTAAGTTCTCAGCGCCTATTTATGACATTTATTCGCAAAGCAAAACGCAAATAACACAAGAATGAAGGTTTTCAATCTTAGCAACTGAATATTAATGTAAAGGCGTCACGTTTGTCAGCGATGATTTTGAACACAGGTTTAGTGAATATTCAAAATGACACAGAAGCACTACATGTACTCAGGATGTCCCTTCATCGTTTTGATGTAGACAAGCTTGTATCAAGCTGAGTACTGTATGCAGTTTGAAGGCAGAGGCGATGTTTATCTTAAACAGTTCTATCCACACGGTTTCGGGCTCGGAGCCATCCGGTCTCAATGAGCGTTATCTTTTGACAAAATATCGCAATTAATTTTTCCATTCCTGAACACGATATGTGGATAGATACTTTGTGTTAGTACTCCATTATGAACTACTCCGTGTTACTGAGCTACAAGCATAAAATGGCCGGTACGTATAGTTCGACACGTTCGAAGGCACCATCGGTGAACTTCGGAAGAACCGAAATTTGGGGAATAAAATGTGACTGGTTCAATAAGGGAGTGATGGAATCAGTTGCGTCAACCTATTATGGTTTATCCGAAATACAAATCGTTGTCTGAGTCTTACGAATGTCACGTTTTATTCGGCAAATACAAGCTAGTACTAGTATAGGTAAAGTGTACGTACTATATTGGAGGCTCTCGGCGCGGGCTGGTCCCTGGGCTCGCCCCCCGCGCTCCCCGCGCCCGCGCCCCCCGCGCCGGCCGCGTACCCCGCCATGCCCGCGCCGCTAGCCCCTCCCTGTGCCACCACAAACCGAACTCAATCAATTGTCCTATCACATGTTACCCTAGCACCTATTTACATCGGGACAAGATATTGCGTTGAAAAATCAATGCAACGCAAAAATTATGTGGGGCCATAATATTTTATTCTGTTATATTATTCTTTATTTTTTGTTATATTTTATTATTAAAAAGCGTTCAGTAGTTATTCCCTTCAACAAACTTCTGAAATGTCCAACATAACATTAATACACTAAACAGTTAACTTATTCTCATCGGGTCTGTCTGGCCGGGTGGGTATCTCAACTATGGAGGTACCAATAGCTCACAAAGCACAAAGATATGCGATCAAGAAGTAGTTTGTTTGCCTTCACATTGATGTATTATTTAGTAAAGTGTCCGAGCGACAAGTGGCTGCGTCCCGGTGGGCACATGGCGGTACGTACGGGGTGCGAGTCGGAGGGCTGGTGCGCGCGGCACATCTTGTCGCAGTAGTCGGCCAGGATGTCTCGGAAGCGCGTCCAACACTTCTCGGGGACGGTGATGGCGGTGCGGAAGTTACTTTTCACCTGCAAATGAGTTCGTTTGCCGCCTTATTGACCTTCACAGTAGAATGGTTATCAATGGTACTTGTAATTTAGTACTAACTTCATTTCGGCCTCCTGCTTGCTTTAGGGAAAATTAAAACTGGTTTTATTTCGTAGGGCCGGCGCACACCTGGCGAAGCGCGTATAGCGCGGGTTTCAGTGACAAAAGTATATCAACTCGATCATTGTCCGTGATCATCGAAGCGACAGTAACGTTCATTATATTTTCAACTTTATTTCAATGAATGATAAGTTCATATACTTCTTGGCAGTGATTCGCCAGGTCTGCGCCGGCCTTCTTATTTTCATTACGTTTAAGTGCACAAAGTTTAATCTTGCAATGTCTGGGACACTGATTCAATTAAACCAAAGCTAGTTCGGTTTAGATTGATGAATAAGCATTTTTGAAATCAGATTCAGATTTAACGTTACAATGAAAAGTGAAAATATAAACTTTTAAAGAAAAAATAAGCGTACTAAATGGTGATCACTATTAAATGAGACTAGAAAAATAAATCACACTAATCTTGATTCCAATAATGTTTGAGATGGCAACTCAAGTACAACACACAGTTCGTGTTCCGGCGAGGGTGCGGCCGCGCGGAACGCTACATGAGCACAACGACAATGGCGTAGCGTACGGACGGGCGACATGACATGTTGGGATGCGGCATGCTGTAACAAGTCAACATTAGCTGTTCACCTCGCTGACTTTCATGTAGATGCCGCGGTTGTTCTGCCCGATGTCAAAGTAGAAGTTCTTATTGTCCACGCGAAGATGGCGCCCCTCGGGCAACTCGCCCTTGAACCTGCAACATGAGTGACGTCACTGCCTGGCCTGCGCACGCGCACACACTCATACATCCAGCATGCACGCTAGGAAACACTATCATCGCGGTACCTACATCTCAATCTAATACTTTAAGCATCAAACGTGTGTATTACAGAGTCGGTACAACAACAATATTACGACGCCATTCCCCAATAATGAAAATCATACCATTCCGTTTCAAACCAAGCCTCAGCCGGATGATCGCTACGGCGGCAGTGGCAAGAATCAGAAAAAGAAAAGTCCCCGTTAAAAACATAAAGCAACATATTGTACACGTCGGGAGCGGTGCAACAAAACAAGTGGCGACAGCGTCCGCCGCGCGGGCAGCACTACCTACTGACAGTGGATCGGTATAGCTTATTTACAAAAAAGACCTTGCTTCAGTTTGTTGTAGTATTGCGGCGCCAAAACCAACATTATTTTTCACTTTAAAGTCTTTGAAGTCAGTTGTCTTTTTTGTAAAACAGATTTTTTATTTTCCGCTTTTAACAACCTACTCCATAATCATCTAAATCCGTTAAGATACGGTAACATTAAGTAACCTAACCTGTAAATTACTTTTATTACTATAATAACTACATACAGGGTGACCCAGATAAGGACGTCCAAACGAAAACTTTGGAAGCCTCTCATCTTGGACTATCCAAACCACCCCCATGTTTGTTCTATGATTTTTTGTGGTTTAAGAGCTAAACGATTTTTAGTGTGTTTTTGGGACATTCTTCCTTGCATCTGATTTTGTTGATTTTCTCTTATTGTGTCGCGTTTTTTGGAAATATTTTTATTGATAATTAATCCTGAAAGTGTGGTCTTCGATTGATTAAAACAATTGTCTGTCTTATCTTCATCCGAAATTACCAAAACTTAGTTTAAAGGGGAAAATGTAGTTTTGCAAAACTCGTTACAAATTTTTGACCCTTAAAGAAAAATGACAATAATAGCCCAAATTTCCTTTAAGTATTTTCAAAAACTTCTGCGGACTTTCAGCTCTTTAAAACAATACAGAAAACTACTATTTTACAGGACATTATTAAGTGCAATTGAAGCTCGAACACGGTAAGGCAAAAACATATTTTAGTTTTCAAGTGAAAGCTGATGGAAATAATTAAAACGAACTCTTATCATGTTTTCAATCCAATATGAGCTTTTCGTCATAGTCCTTATTAGATAAAAACTTAGGAAACACATTCATAATAGTGTGAAACACCATTCATAACAGTGTTAAACATGTCTTTTACATGGAACTTAAAATAATCATATCGACGGCTACAAAATCATACCGAGTTTAGTTACTTTTTGACCAAAGTATGACTATACCATCTTGTAGTAGTAGTATGATTATCCCCTTATTACCCTCTTGTGGAGCAGCTATAAGAGCACACTAGCGGATCACCCACAGTCGTGCCGATTACACATCAAACATTTGCAACGACAACAAATATTAACTAGTAACATAAAATAAACAATAGATAACTAACGATAAGTCGAAGGGAACAGTTCCATTAATGATTTGTGTAATCAGTTCGATGGTACGTGGAAGTAGGTCGGCCGCTCTAGCGATTTAATCAAATGTGCGATAAACGCGCGTAAACCAATCATCTATGCGCGAATATGTACCTTTATATTGAGCGACGAAATATTTTAAGAATCTTTTGGTTTATTTTCTTGTCAAAATAATATTATAACTTCACAATGCAACTTGAATTGTATGGAAACCTGGTCCTTCCGCGAGAGAATTATACGTATCTGTTATTATTGTTTTTGAAAGCCTTGTAATTTAAGCTTATATAATAAAGCAGATTTTTTGTTTAGGAAATACTAGTCCGATTGGAAAAAATATTTTGTATAATTATGATAGCCTGATTCCTGAGAAATAGTATCGATGGGCTTTTTATCATATCAAAACCCACGTGAGTGGAGCAGTAACTAAGGACGTAATGAATACGGGTAAAACCGCGGGGTATAGCTAGTAGAATATAAACATGTCGTCAGTAATAAGTTCATATTCCTGTCCTGGTCACACGGGATGGAACAATACAATATTACTTATATGAAATCTATCTCAATTTCAAGATCTTATATAATATTATATTGGCCGATTTTGAGCTTACATACTGTATTTGGCCTTCAATAAATTGATTTGACAAAATTAAGGTCATCTTCTAATCTAACCACATGTCAGACAAATTCAACAATATTAAGCGACAAGGCGTCACCTTAATTTCCCTAAAACAATAACTATTTTGATAATAATTCCCTACCTACAGCAGTGTGTGGATAACACCTTAGTCCTACCATTAAAGTGTCAAACTGCTGGGAGCAGGCACCCCGCGCCGCCAACTTAATGATAGAGTACAGCGCGCGTGCCACCGAGCTGGACATATTCAGCTCGGAACAAAGTAACATAGCGCTTAATAACGGCATACATAGTTAATAAGTGCATCGGTCGGCTGCGACTGTATCGCGTTACAAGCAGTGCGGCGCGATCGATACTCGCGATTGGTTCGTTCACAGGCTAATTTAATTATGTATACTTCAAGACCAACCTATAAGTGCAACCTTCGGCTGAACATATTGTTTCTAATGTTGTATTTGCATACACTTTTGTTTGTTTAATATTTTCTTTTCTTTATAGTTCCATGAGTTTGGCTACCTTGCTCACTAATACGTAACTTGGTGATGTCTGTAGAAGCTACGAGGCGTTTTTATTTCAAGTTGTATATTATTTTATTTTATTAAGAATAGGTCACTTGTACTTGTACTTGCACTAAACCAGTAATACTTTTGCTTAATTCATGAAAGTTTTGCCTCCTTCAGTAATATAATAAACCATTTGGTTCTTGAAGCCCGGCTGAGGCGACACATAGATCATGGACATGGGCAGTTTACCAGAAACACAATAACTCTACTTTCACAACCTTTTTTCAGTATTAAATAAACTAGTGAGGGTAATAAAAGAGGAACTGGCTCGCAACATACACGGTGTGCCGGATAAGATTACCGGCGACCTATATGTTTAATCGTTGCTACGTTAACGGCCGGTATATTTAATTTCGCGATTAAACAAATAAGCAGCTGTTGGAACGTGAGAATGCGCTCGTGAACGTGGACGGAATATGATCTACTGAGCCAAACTTACATCATTATTTGAGTAATTGAACTATACATCCATTAGATGTTGATTCAGAAAATATTGTCATTCATAAGTAATTTAATGAAAGTTGCCGCAATATCTAAGGATGATGATTTGTGAGCGTGTCTCCAGCGAAGTGACCGGTGACGGGCACGCTGCGTATGCGTCACGAGAGCAATTAACGTGGTTGTACAAGAGAGTGGACAAACGTTGTAGATACGCGGCGAGAGCGTCGCGCGGTCGCGGCTAGCTCGCTGCATACGGTATCATAAATAACCTCGTTGGAAATATTATGCAGTGTCAATGTAAGAGGTTTGCACTGCGCACTTCTAGCGAAGCGATTGTGATAACTGAAGGTTTATTCTAACGAACTGGCTTTATAACGTGGTGTTTGGCGCAGACCAGAGATGAGTGCAGGAAACTTTGTCTGATGACATTTAACAATGCACTTCATACCTAAGTAGTCGATGTTTCAAAAATACTTGTGCAAAAGTCGGCGCGGACAATCGGACTTAGCACTGTTAATAAGGTATACTTTCCGGTGCTGCGCTCCTCTATGGTCTACAAGCGGCAGGGGGTAGTCAAGTCGTGCCCATCCCATACGTACCCTCCATCGTCAGTTCCGAAGTCGTCGAGCAGGTCGGTGAGCGCGTCGCGGAACTCGATCATGCCCTGCGCCGGCAGCGCCACCTGCGAGCGCGGGCCGCCGCGCGTGATGGTCTGCGACACGCGCAGGAAGCGCCCGCGCGAGTTCTCTTTTAGGTCTAGGTAGTATCGTCGGTTGTCCTACAGTAAAACGCAAGTGGTCAGTCATACACTCATCACTACTACAACTATACTATGTTACAATAGCACGGCTTCCATTTTGTAATCATGAAGGAATCTATTAGCTATTATAATAACGTGCAAAAGTCGGCGAGGAAATCATAACCGTAGCTAAATACAACAAGAATTCAAGAAGTAGATAAGAAAATCTCGAAGAAAATTATTTATATTTACAAAGATTTTGTGACACGTACGTATCGGTAGCACAAAAATCAATACTCCTGGCTCAGTCACGCTAGAGCCGCTCTAGGTAACCTGTCGGTTAGACCTAGGTCGCGATCTACCCTTGACGTCTTACTTTAATAGTATCGGTTTCTTTCAACAGTATCAAAATGCTAGCTACTAACCAGCCATTCAATACAAATGTCACTCTTAAATAAAATTTGGGAAAAGCAATTCCAAATTTGGCATGATCTTCATGACCGACCTCGATGATTACTTTAGCAGAAAGTAGGGTCCCCGAGGCGTAATGTACCGAGTATCGGTGTCTCTCTCTCTCCCCGACTGCCACACATTAGCATCTCTGTCTCACCTTAAGCATCATCTCGGACTTGAGCTTGCCGTCGTCGGGCACGTTGTCGGGGTTGGGCGGCCCCAGCGACGAGTAGAAGTCACTGAAGCTGGACAAGTGGTCGCGGAACTCTGCCGCCGTCGACATCGCTAGGAAGATCTGGCTGCGCCGCCCGTCTGCGCCGATCTGGTAACAATGGTAGCACATAATGCACATGAGCCTTATAACTGTCTTGTTGGCAGCTGACTGTACCTGACCCGGCTGACCTACATTTCATTCAACTCTGAAATAGGAGGTGACATTTTCAACTAAACACATAAAATAAATCCTGAAAACTAAAATCAAGTTTCCAAGTCAAGATTGGTGCCAACTGTGCCAACCAATAAAATGTGCAACAAAAATTTGTATTCGGTAGAATTATACAGCGTCGGCAAATGTACGGGGACGCGAGCGAAATCAATATTAAATTGAATGCTAGGCGGTTCTCACGCCCGAAGGACTAGCCGCATCATGAACGTTATATTAGATGTGGCACTAATATGGACTCTTGTAGTTTCTATGACATATTGTAGCAATCGATCGTTTCACCTAGGTGCAGCACACACGAGAACGGTGATGAATAAATAGTGTTGGGCACAGTGGCACTGCTACCAATGTCCTACACCTTGCTGCCAGTGTCTACTAATAGCAAAGACACTCCTCAATTTGTAAAAGAGAATACTAACATGAATCTGCTCAGATACGATTCTTGTTGTACGTGACGGCCCAGTGGTTATAGCGCGCCTTTCATGTACGAAATGTTGGATTCACAGCCTGATACGGGGAAGTACCAATGTTTGTTTTTCTATTCTTATATGAACATCCTAAGTTTATTCTGGACACCACCGACATTGGTGAAGGAAAAAACAGAAATTATCATTTAAAATTAAAAAGACTTCCCCAATCCGCCTCGAGCACGTGAGGTGATCAATCCTCGTGTCTTCTATGTTTGTGAAGGCACTTTGCCCTGCACGGGACTAAAAATAACCTTATATTCACCTTTAGACTCTACAGCTCAAATCAGTGACTCACACATTCTGCTAAATTATCTCATTTGGAAAGATAAGCTGTTTAAAAACTTGCATTTTCTTTCAATTTGAAAACTTAGATTATGACATGCCTCCGCAACATAACGCCTTCAAAGAAAATGTCTGTCGGCGAATATTTTCTTCTGAAGTAAAAGAAATACATAACATGAGCACAATTTTTTGATAAATTGATGGTCGAAAGAATAATCAAGTGTTTAGGTCAGCAAAAAAAAAAAACCAGATGAAAAATTAGTACATTTTTTGCTCACGCGTCGACGTCAGTGCTTAGCCGGCTCGGGATTTTGTTCAGAATCCTGATAGGTAATAATTTTTTGGGAGGGGCCTTTATCAAGCAGAAGATTGATAAGTCGTAATGATAGCAATAAACTATTATAGAACATTTTGAAACAATCTCCTTATCAGCGTATCATCATCAGCTGTGTGCTATCTATTATGCAAACCGTTATCGTGTACATAAGCCGCGCTTACGCAACACGTAAATAAAAATAACTCTTTCTATGTAAACATTAATCACCGATGATTTTTATTTTATTATTAGGTGATAACTAATCAATCTGGATCGCGATCATTGATATATAAACTACATTTGAAACCTAAGTACTGTCCTAGTGTGTAGATGATACATGACTGCTTCGAGACATTAGGTTTTACCATTATCACATTACAAGTGAAACTTCTTCACGCTAAAGTCCATAGAACGAGCTTACCCAGTAGACATGGCTATAACAGTCGATGGATATCAGAGGCCAGGCGAGCTTGTGCAAGTAACCCAGCTGACCGCTATCCGTCAGTAGACGTCAGAGGGCAGCTTGTCCGCATCTCTAGGCATTATGTCGCAACTCATTACAAGCATGACTCGTGCGTTACGTCAACGCACCCTATCATAGCACGAGGGTCGCCACTCGCCAGCTCAGACGCAATGTAAGTATAAACACTCCCCGTAAACTATTTATAACTAGAACTTTGTATTAACTTCGGCTTTGTTTTTAAAATTCCAGTAAAGACAAGAACGTAAATTTTATGTGTTCTGACCACCTGGGATAGAATTCAGTTCTATTCTGTTTAGTACGAAATCCTATATGAGTTTACCTATAGTGTCGCGCTCCGCAAACATGAGGTATAAATCAAAGATATAAATCCGCAATTAGCTTGTACATTGTACAAGCTAATAATGAACGAGGCGAAATGGACACCTAATATGATATCGATTGGACGGGTCTTGACATCTCCCAGTGACAGTTCGCTGGCTGATGAGAGCTGTGCGGTATCTGCAGTGATGACGTACGCTCACCTCTGCGACTTTGATGA
Source organism: Hoplodrina ambigua (assembly GCA_949774945.1). Classification (NCBI taxonomy): domain Eukaryota; kingdom Metazoa; phylum Arthropoda; class Insecta; order Lepidoptera; family Noctuidae; genus Hoplodrina; species Hoplodrina ambigua. Next base: position 10,009,881 of record OX458989.1, read on the forward strand.
ACCTGCCACGTCGGTTCTGCTTCACGTCCAGGTAGAACCGTTTCGACTGGATCTGTAACATTTTCGTCGCCAACTCTTGCTCCTGTGGCTGCTGACCTGCACACACGAGAAATCCTGGGTTCATATCAAGGTAATTTAAATAAGAAAGAATATTAGTTAGTTTTCCACTGGTAAGATTATTTATTTGTTTGTACTTCAAACGGTGCAACGCTAATTACTATAATTAACATAAACAAGTAACAAGTACAATAATGCCTGTTTTCGATCGATCTGTTTGTTCTGCTGCTGAAAGGGACAGACCCTCACAAAGAATTTCTCCAAATGCGTTAGTTCACCCTTTCTTAAATCAAATAAATGTAGGTGCAGGTACTACCTACTTCATCTGAAAATCTATATTAGGTAGGAAAGTGTATGACGTCATAAGCCTTCTCTCTAGATCAGCCAGACATACTTGAACGTAGATAAGATCATAATATGAAACGTTTACTGGTGAAGACACCAAAACTGTACAAAAATACATTTTGGAGTTTGTATAATAAACAGGCAGTCAAATTGAAAAGATCCTTGATAATGTTTGATAACTCAGCAATAATTCTAAGAAATGATTTAATTTAAATCGTCTGGCAACGTTTAAAGAAATACGTTGAATTGTGATATCAAATGAATGATAGCAAACGCTAAGGGCGTATTCAGATGACACGCGCCGATCACGCACAGCACCCGTGCACGCGTTGTGCCCGCCTTAAACCCGCACACGCGCTGCATCCGCCTCGCACACGCCTCGCGCCCACTTAACTACTAGTGACTGGACTACTTCGTTCACTAGGCATAGTGGCTTCCAGGTGTCATAACGTACGCAAGGCGTACGCGGGGAGGGTGCAGAGCGCGGGCAGGGCGAGTGCAGGGTTGGCGCGAGGCGGGCGCGGGGCGTGCGCATGGCGTGCGCGTGTAGACCTCGTTAAATGCAATTTGAGATCTATTGATGCAATATAAGGCTCAAATTCTTATTTAACAAATTTCAATGCGAGTTGGACGCGGGTGGCGTGCGCTGAGCGTGCGCGTGTCGTGTGAACGCGCCCTAACAGTTTTATGTAATATAGGTTACTCAAAATCAAAGCAATCATGAGAAAGAAACCTATGCGCAGACAAAAAGCGAGGAATCGTTCAAACACGCGTCATTAACATTAATGCAAGTCTCAGAAACAAGGTATAAAGCGTACACGACAAACAAAGAACTAGACACAACGCAGAGCGCATGACCGTTGTATCTGCAAGGGCTCTAAGGAATTTCATCAAAACGTGTATCAGCCGAACGTAGCAACAAAGAGACGCAATAGTGAACACGGCGCGGCTTGACTTAACAAAGGTAGTCGGTCCGTTAGAAATCGACGTGTGATCGAGTCCGGTGCACGCACCTCGTTCCGGGCGAGTGCACCGGCTTTCGACAACGCCCCTCAATTCGGCGGCGCTAATTACTAAGTACTGAAGTCTAGCTAGACAGACGGTAACAGGAGCGCTGAAGGGCGTGGCGCCCACGCTCAATGGCGCTCGTTACCATTTCACTTGTCTGATGTTGTCGCGTTTAATTTCTTCATAGATATTATGTTGGTTATGTTTATTGACTTCTTGTGTAGTCTAGGACGCACTCTTGCGGATGCATGCTTTATTTTGTTTGACTGTAGTTGCTAATTCCAAAATTAGAAAATAAACTAGGTTAACTGGATGCGGAAGTAAGAGGTCAGACAGAGCGCAGTGCAACTGCCAAGAGGCCTTTGTCCTCCTGCGGGGGACTGACGCCGGGTTGTCGTTTGAAAGCTCAAAGCTTGCTGTACGCTCATTTTGCAGATTTTGCAATTGACATTCGTTTCATCGAAGAACATTTAGCGAGTGAGGACCGCTCTAGTCCTTCACCGTATGGAAGGAGCACGCCTCCGCGTTCGGTCCACATCGCAGACAAACTTGTATTACGTCTGCGTGTACCAGACTGACACTGTAAACGGTACAGCTATTTATATAGGACCTATTCATACAAGAGGATTCATGAAATTCAGAATTAGTTGCTTAATTAAAGCTTTTTAGTCGAAGAATAAGGAAAAGGGTTAATAACACTTCCATTTGTTACAAATTTGACTCAACCAGATATCATTTGAGGGCAGCGATTGAATGAAATTGAATTACGAGATGCCTAAAATAATTCCAAAATGTGAGTGCGAATGGTTCAAGTATAAAGCATACGGAATTTTAAGAGGCTCATTTCAGAAGCAGTAGTAACCATTAGCAAACAAAGGAAAGTTTAACGCATTTAGGTGAAAAATACACGATTGCTTAAAAACTCAGATTCTGCACAGGTGACACTGGTACTATATGGAGACAATAAATAAGTAGTAGAGTAATTAATCAAGAATATCGTGTAAAGCGAGCGCCGGTCCGTCCGTCTGCCCTTCGGCAACCTTCGCAAAAAGTCGTCCCGTTTTGGTTGCATAGCAACCGTGTGATTAATGGGCTTGCAGATACGACGCCCTTCAGGACCGACCACTCGGAAAAATGAGGAGCAGCATACAGTAGCAGCTGGCTGACAGCTGCGCAGACAATTCCGCTGTGAAGCCACTTACCGGTTCATAAGTCCTGACTAATACATCTAGTTCAGTTTGGTAAAAAAATCGACATATTCAATTTCAGATGTTTATCGCAAATCCGTAAGGGTAAGGTGTGTGTAGTTCGCATGCTGTGCGATAGGTGCCGCTACAAATGAACGTCTCTTAAGATTTAGTTCAAGAGCGAGAACGTTCCTGACAATGTCCTAAATATGAATGAATCAATCAAACAATTTCAATCTATAATAAAACAACAGAAACGACGACGTAATGACTTCCTTACTTATTTTGACATTAATATTATAAGTACGAGTAAATAAATGAAAATAACGCGGCTATTCCAAACGGTAATTGTATTTCTGCTGTATTTAGTAGGTACGTATCTAATTTGGTAAAAATATCATTAGACAATTTCCGGCGGAAGCGTCCCTTTTCCTCACGACTGAGTTGTTGTAGACCCCCCCTCCCCCCGGCGACCTCTGCCGCCCCCCCCTGCCGCCCGCGCTTCAGCCCCACCCCGCACCGTCTACAAGGTTCCCTCATAAAAGATGCCCAATCATTCTAACCAGCAGTAATGTCTGGCAATATGTGTTTAATTCCTACAGATTGCTATTCAGGTGTATTATGAAGAGATCTAAACCGCAATAGCACTTTTTTGTTAAAAAAAAACTAGTAATTCCTTAAAACGTCAAAATAAAGTAATTTCAAATTTGATAAATTCCACAAAGTTAAGTAGTTTACACTTTATTATACCTAATTAAACAAAAAGTTGTTTGGTTTTAAAATAGATCATTTAGACTCAACGCAACATCTGTCGGGGCGACGTTCATTATTTTAAATCGGCCTGAAACTGTCAGGCTGTTATCATGAAAGATATTAACCGTCGTAACACAGTGTGAATACAGAAGGCTCAATCCGAAAAACATGGAGCTCCAAGATCACGGGCCGTTTCACATGCCGACTGTTATCTGCGACCTGCCTATCTGCTGCGCACGATTGTCTGCATTCAAACTACAACTTCACTTTTCAGGTGACCCTTTCTGAGGAAGTTTCTAAAAGATTTATTGTCTCCATCATTTAAGAGTAAGCCTTCTATATTTCATTATTAGATGGTTTGAAAGGTCATTGAACTTACCGGAGTCAAAATTATTCCCGCCAGCGTCCATACTTTGCCCATGATATTCTGAAACACATCGACAAAGACACATACATTAATAAACATGAAATATTGTAATGTTTTTGATTTAATTAATCTATTTATAACTAATCGAGGACGTCATCGGGCGAGAGGCTTCAATGATATAAGGCGGATACCGGACTGGATTAAAAGATATTACGGCATCCAGAAAGCCAATCAAAGGATCAGACCAGGATTTAACGCTCAATCAAGTTACTTGCAAAGTAATTTCTGCATATCATAATCTTTTACAATTGCTAACTCTTCACGGTAGATCCAAGTCATGTGTACAGCTCGTCCAGAGACGTCCGATGCCGTGTCTGGTCTTTCCGTCGATCCTCAGCCATGGCAAGCACCCGATGCGTCCATTACACGCGGCAATTGCCTAATGCGCTCCAAGTCCGTTGCCTTGGCCGCCGCCGCCCGATGACCTCCGATACGATTACCATAGGAACGAATAAATTAAACGCGAATTTCTTTCCAACCTCTTTATTGGCGAATTTTACAATATTTTGCACAATATCATCGTGGTCACCTTTAATTATCGTTATAAGCTAAAGCCATTTTCATTAAAGTAAAAATAAATAAACAAATGGGTACGATGTGAATCGTGTAGGAGAAAGTACGTGGGATGAAATGAAAAGCGATTCATTACTAAATACAGGCTAAATGAGCCCGTATCGGGGCAGAAGACAAGCATCTCTGTATAAGGATGGTAAATGCTAGCCAAATAAGTTAGAAATGTTATTAAGCAACTAGGACCAAAAGCATATGTAAATTGTATAGAGTAGAGACATTACAACACCTAATTTTGTTTCGCCATCAATGATATCACTCGGAAATAAGAATGGACGAACTTTGGCTATAGAAAGACCAAAAAACAGCTCTATTTAGAAGATCTTTTGTCTAACACCTAAACCTTGGAAATGTGGTTTCTCGCTGCATTAGTCTTTGGTCTGAAACAAGCACCAATGTTCAAAGAGCTTGTACCAAAGAACCACCAAAGCAATGAGCCTTTGTGCTGAACCAAGAACCTAATAAAAAATCAGTTATTCTATTTTAGCAAATTCTGAATTACAGGCAAATATCCGCACGGCTCTGGAAACTAGGACGATGTATGCTCGCCTAATAAATTCGTGAGGCAATTACCGCCGTTGCAGCTACTTGGAGCACGCAACGCACGCTGCATCTAATTACCACCGCTCCATTAGCTGATATAATAATTGCAGGTGCTGTATGAAACATCCTCCGGTATGCATCGGCTTTGCATAGTAATGTTTGTGTGTTAACAAGTCGACGTAACTGGGTATTCGGTTAGGTAAGCAGTACCAATATTTTTTTGATGACCATTTTTAAAGAACCAGAAGCAGCAGTGGTAATCGCAGTTATGTGGTAGTAGTAACGAGGAGAGCGAGTTTGCTAGGTTAATGACGACGACGAATGATATACCTATGTATAACGGATAGCAAAAATCTTTTCATCTAACAAGGGATGCGCGGCGGTCGTCGACCAATTGAAATCATGCAACAGTCCAACACCGTACAGCAGAACCTGCTGGCAAATGCACATCTGGAGTTATTTATACGTAGTTTACGTGTGGCTTTAATGCACCGATAGTAAGCCGTGTAGCTATCTGTCAAACTGACGGGAAAATTCGAGAAAACTACAAGTTCTGTTCTGCACGCAAGTAGCACAACATGATGGATAACTTGTAGTCGCGCAGAGCTAATATGGTCAAAATTGGCAAATATACACTAGTAATGTACTTAGCATTAGATTCTAGAACAGCCCAACTGTCTAGTTTTACTGAAGCCCAGAATTAAATGCCAGGAATGGGAGGAAGAAAAGTGTGCTTTGAAGCTCAAATCTATTTATTTATTAAAAATTATTACTCGAAAAAGACTCGACCGATTTGACCGTTTCTTTTTCTGTTTTGTTCGTAATTATTAGTTCAAGGGTTGTATGAAAAAACATTTTGGAAAAATACACTGAGAATACTCAGAAATTAGGACGGTATTTTTGTATGAAAAAGCAATAAAAATAAATGTGACGTTCAGTTTAAATTGCACCCGTGTAAAGCCGGGGCGGTTCACTAAGTCGCCAGGAAGAAATAACAATATAAGATAAAGATAATTTAAATTTACCATCTTATAAAGGTAAGTCCGTAGTAACGTCGCCAGGGATCCGATCCGTGGTACAGAACAGCCCTGCCACAGGAAATTAACAAAGGAGGTATTTACACACAGATAAGTGTGTTGATTAATTTTCCAGTAGATGTCATGTGCGAACGATTGCTTTCACGAGATTTAGATCAGAATCGACTTAGTGTTACGTATTTATTATACCTACTGCCTACATGAAAATAATAAAGACAGTGGTTGTGCTAAAAATGCGACGAATTATTGCATGTAATTGGGAATAAATTCAGAATGATATTTATGACAAAAAGTGTATCTTGGGTCTGTCGTACGGTAACGTGAGGTACTGAGGTCGCATATGAATTACAAACAGTACATGTATATGCCTCAATCGCGCATAAATTTTCTTAATTTATTTCGCCCTAAGCGAGTATGCAAATCGATCCGCCACATTAATTTCTCAATACATGAGTAAATTCCTATCATGTAGGTGTATTCAAACCTTGATCGTCTTCTTCTTACTGAAGTCATATGAGATTCTTAGCTTAGGATCTCATTAAAGTTATGCCTAAACGTTTTTTCGATTTAACCAATAACTCAAACGAAATAAAACAAACTTCCGTGAATTATCCCACAAAATTATCTAAGATCGAGTGTGGTATTCTGCATATACAGACAGCTGCATCAATTAGATACCCTAGGTATACTCCATGCGTTCAAACATCTTAGAAAAAAAAGAGGGGTAACCAGTTGACGACGCTGGCGATACATGTTAACTAAGAACAGCCAAAACTACCATTGCTACTTGCCGTATATTTTAATAACCTCCAAAACGTCTGCCAAACTCCGATAATCATAACCATACCGTCCAGATCTCACCGTCCGCCACGACAGCCGACCTAACGAGGTGTTACTCCCGCTTTCAAGACTGACAAATGATCACTCCGGACACCTACGAAACATGTCCGGGAAGCGACCTAGACAAAAGATCCGTAAAGCGCTTAGAATTCTGCTATGAAATACGTCCGGAGCGCGATTGCTTTAGTATCGGCCAATTTTAGCGATTCACATCGCTCAGCGGTTACCCAAATAATGTTGACTTACGTTACAATAGATAGTAGCCTTTAAACTATGAGATCATCATGGTCTGTGTCGGATTCATCAAAGTAGGACATAGGCGAACACTCGCTATATTTTTGCAACAGCTAGTTGACATTTGTGGCTAGTACGAGGATAGATTGCTACCAAATAGGGAACAGTATTCGATAGGCATCGAGAAAAACACCATATATTCGTTTGCTGGACCCTAGCAGCCTCGCACACAAAGCTCGCTAACACAAAAAGCTGGGAACTATTATAATGTATAGTCAACACCTAAAAAAATTAGCTACGTGGTATAGTGGCAATGCAATGTGTGCGAAGGGAAGGTATCTGTGGTATCGGCGAGTCATAGCCGACTGGTCAGAGGTCGATCGGGTAGTGTTACCGATACACACACCGCGACCAAGTTGGCCAAGCCGCAACCGACCAGCAAGTGCTAAATGTGCACTGATTAGCAACGGAATGCAACAACACAACTTAAGAAAACTGTACAAAAGGATTGAAACGCAATATGGGAGTGAAACTGAGCACAACATTCAGCGTAACCTTGGGCGATGCAATGAAAACGATCAATGAAGACTGCGACTGCGTGCTGCACACTAACAGAATAAATGTATGCTGATGTAGATGCTGCTTTTGAGCGACAACGACGAATCTTGCTTGAACTAGATGATCACTCCAATGTACGCACAATCAGAAGAAGGCCGTTGGGGTGGACAGACGCGAAAGGTGGAAAGGATTTTGTCCATTAGTGACAAACAATAGGCCGTCACAGTAATCAAATAACAAAATTTACTTTAAATAAATAATACATGTCTAGTAAAAGGACTAACGACTAGGACGGTGCACGCATTCCGAAAGTCCATTCGAGTAAATTTAATTCTGAGCAATCATAAATATATAGTTACACACATAATTTAGCATAATTGCATTATGACTTTTACTATTTTTGCAAAGTAATTGGCAATATTGTATGCCAAATTCAGAAGTTATTTCAACCAGCCTCAATTTTCACAGGTATAATATAGACTAAGTCTGCGACTAATGCGACATGGTTCCTGTGTACATTAAACCAATCCAAACCAAATCAGCTCCATTAGCCACTGCTGCCATTATTTACACGTATATAAATCACGTGGCAGAAGAAAGCTTCACAATGAATATTATTTTTGCAGTGCAAACAATATCGCGTGTGCTGTCGGCTGACAACGACGCTACAAACTAGTATATCTATATATCCATAACGACCATTCTCACAGTACATAAAGAGGATTAAACCGTTTACGACCACTTCGTATCATAAAACTAGGCGAATTATAAATCTGTATGTAGAAATCATCGTGGCAGCACATTCATCAACTTTAACGTTCGTTTTACCAATCCGGTAAGCTTTGGTTTTTTGCTCAGAAAATATAATGAGAAAACTGTAAGACTCCTCGAGGTCAGCGAGATCTTTGAGTGTGGACCAGACGCTTCCATCATATTGTATTAGGGTCGCTCGAGAAGACCAAGCCAATCCCTTTCAGGTGCTACGCATTAATCCTCTTTGAGCGTATTTAAACAAGACTGCCGAAAAGCCATAACAGATTCAGTGCTTTGTGATTATGTCTAACTACATATTAACTGTCAAAGAGATCTTTTGTGAAGCTTGTGGCGTCGTAGTTAGGCGATCCTGTGCGGTCAGCACAAGGAAGCAACTTTATCGTTACATGCTTGTCCCACATTCTGGCGCGATATGACGGCTAAACTTAGATAATGTTCAAAAGAATTGAGAATCCAAAATCTAGGCCATCATCGTCGTAAAACTGAGAGTGAACCGCCGCGATAGTGTTCATACTAATACAGATTTTTTTAATCTGTAAATCTTATCCTTATAGGTGGCTAATAATATAATTGAGTCGCATTAATTCACGCGTCTTATTCAGGTGTCGCATATTAATAACCTCCTTACGTAGCACCGCCATCGCCATGATCATACAAGGCGTCATTTCTTCACACATTTTTTGCCAATCTACTTGTAAGTGTTGCGCATGACCTGAATAATAGCAAACAGCGCTGTGGTGTTCCAACGCGTCGGCAACGTACGCGCATATAAAAAAAAACTATCAAATCACCAGACAATTAATTGTAGAGTCGTAAAAGCTCTAATAAAAAGATAACTTCCATTTTTAAAGTCGGTTAAACAATTCGAGCGGCACAGGCGGGGCCCGATCTAGGGTGTCTATTATAAAGTTAAACAACCAATAAGGTGTAAGAGTGTGTGCCAAGAGACACTTAAAGTAGTTATGTAAGTAGTTCAAGGCGGGTCATTGGCAGTAGACGATAGTGTTGCAGACATAAGCCAGACGGGCAAAAAAGTGAAACCTGTGTTTTTCATTAAAAAAAAAACCACCGCCGCAGCACGGTTGGTAATGAATGAAGAAACGAAACGACAGTCACGTTATGAGCCACCACTATGAAACGTTAACTAAAAATTCATCTAATTGTGGTACGGTCATTTACTTTATTAATTAATTTCGCGCTCATTTCGCAACGATTCTTGAGGGCGATTTCAACACTGATAGATTTGTTGATTGGAAAAAACGGTTTCTGTCTAAGCAAAATCATCTCTTGTCCAATAAAGTTGATTGAGAAGCGGCTGACGTAATCGCTTGTCGCGTTTGTTGGCAGCCTGTGGCGAGACTCTGGACCTCGGCTGGTCCACCTGCGTCTCGCACCATTCAAATACCGTTATTAAACGTTATATTTTGAAATGTTACATTCTTAATTCAAAGTGCCTCGACAGTTAAGTATTTGTATGAAAACTTTGTTAGGCCTTATAGATTTCAGTTTAGCGACGCTGCTCGCGGTCCGAAACCTTGGCTCAACTGAATAACATATCCCCCATTGACATATCAACTTGTGCTATCAAACTACACTTTGGAGAATCCTTCGCAAATGTTACTCGACTCGAGAGTGGGCATGTGTTGGTTAGCATTTTAAATACTGAACTGACAAACCGGTTTTACTGAAATAAGTTATCTTAGAACCCGGAAAAAGACAAAAGGGATTTTATATTTCGTACGTGAAGAACTTCTGGCGGTAATCAATATTAATTCGACGATAAGGAAAACTACTTGCTAAATGGGTACATAGATTTCCAATTAATTTGTTTGACTAACAAAAGAAGATCGCGTTTAATTTGTTCAGCTAATGTGAGCAACTAATTTGTATAGTACTACTTATTTAAGTTGATCAGACATACGAAACTGATCCTCGGCTGTTATCAAACAAGATGATGAATAATTTTTTTATGACTACCTATGTACTTTGAAACATCAACTAACTTCCAACTAGGTACCTGAATCATGTGTCGTCGACAATGCCGCAACCAATTGTCAAACTATTGAGGCAAGAATTTGAAGACATCCTGAAGACCAGATCTCGTTGATCTTAAAGAGTTGCGGTGGATTTGAGTGACTCAATTGTTCCCACCCGCGCGCAACATACGCGCTGAGACATGGAGTTGCGGACACCAGCTCGGTAACAATACAAGCCTGGATTTGCTAAAAACTAAAGTACCTAAATGTTGCCAGAATCGCCATGATTGGCTAGAGGACTATCGCTGCGATGATACACGAAAGGCTCAAGTCAGCCATATTAATCACAGCATTCTAAACGAATTAAAAGTACAATGCATTATACTTCTTGAATAATTGAAAAAGCGGCCGTTTATGAACCACCGGCTTTGCAGGCGAAACGTAAGAGTTAAGCTTTGGCTACATAACGAGCGCTGCGAAGACGGCAGCCAGACACGCGCCAATCGTTGCGCTATGTGACGCCAGTGTGGCACTGCTTTCCTAAGAAACCTAAGGCTTTGCTCAGCCACAAACAATGTTGTCGTGATTATATCCAAGGAATATTATTATATAGAAGCCATATCTGATCCAAATGCATGTCAAAGAGAAGTTGAATGCATGCCAATTTCCAATGTAAACTTAGCCCAATTTTTAAATGGAATCCCAACATGCCTTACACTTTCTGAAGTTAATCTATTTTATTATTAATATTTTGATTATAAATCTAATATCTGATGATCTGAGATGTCAGTGAATGGTCTATCAAGTTCTACTAATCTGCAGAAACAAGCTGAGATTCTATGTGGTGGATCAAAGTGCTGCCACTCATCCCATGGAAACCAATAAATAGCTAAATAACAACTAAACAACAGTGAAACAATGTAATATGGAAGCTGAGGAGCGTTTAACAAATTATTAAGAATTTTTGATGAGCCCGCAGCCTGCCAACCTTGTATGGCCATCTTCCAGTTAAAATAACCTCAACAATTGATTTCAAAACAATCACTAGTATTAAAACCAACAATTTTATACTAACATTGTGACATGTTGTAAAGTGTCTCGCAGCTCATAACTATGACATGACACCAAGAGAGTACAGCAGTTTTGTGTTCATACATTGGATGCTGGAAAATTCCCACATAATATATGCAGTTTTACTATAGAAAATAAATATTTTTGATGTTATGTAAACATAAGCACAATTGATTGATAGATTGTTTCAATTATTTGTAGTGCTATCTTATCATTGTTATATTCATTGAACAGCTGATTACATTGTAACGTACAGCACCACACAGTGGTGAGCGTGCTACACACTGCTAGTCTAGTTTATTATACAAATAACTTAAAGTCTGCAATCATTTGTGTAGTGTGCTTGGAAATTGGCTATTCAACATGGACTGTTCAAAGTATCTACCAAACAAAAATTGCAGGAACACATTAGTTCCAACATTATACTAAATGGATCACATACACGAAATGTAATTCAATTTACATTGACAATTGTCATATAGGCATATGATGTTGCACAATGGATGGAAACAAGATTTAACAAAAGTAATATAATATGAACATGTTTGACAATGGAGAGTGGTGAAGAATCAGGTTGTAGGACCTTACATGTGCTTCTATAACCAGCAATGAGTAGTTTACTTTTTAATAAAGCTAAATGGCATGCATTAGTACTAAGTAATCATTATAATTTTATGTTGCATATACACTTGGTAGTATGTAGTCCTATGCTTCAGTGATGATAGTTCAATGGTTTGATGATGATCCATGGATGATGATTGTGCTAAGTACGAGGACAGCCTGACAGCGTTCACTTACAACACACACAGAGATCTCACCGCTACTCTTCACAACACTTCACCAACTCTCTGGCATACTTTATGTTATTATGATGACATATTCTTCACATCACACACTCTATAATATTATAAAGTCTTGCAGATGATCAACACAACAGTTCTCTTTGTTTAAAAGCTCAACTCTTTGTTCATGGCAGTTGTTGTCTCAAGCTAGTCCACAGGGCACAGGTAGCACACTTTCACTATTGCACAACAGAACACTGGCACCGCGCGCCTGGAGCACTCATCACCACCGCGGTAGCACCGACCACGAGAACAAAGAACTTGCCAACAAGAGGCTTGGCTAGCGCCGCGACCGCTGCCAGCGACTCAATCACACCGGGTCTAATAAGATTAGCGAGGTCAGTGGGTAAGCATGGAGAGGCAAGGGCCAGGGGAGGCGCGGCCACTGACCTGCCATGGTGGCGCGCCGCTCAGCTGACGACGGGCGAGAGACACAAAGCGCGGCACGACGCGGCGCGTTGCAGCGCGGCGACGAGGTGCTCCCGACACCAGCCCGCCTCCGCCGAGCCCGGAGCGTCTCGGCCACCTCGGCCGCCGACACCGGCCCGCCCGACGACGAGAGGTCGCAGACAAAAAAATCGATAGGTCGTCAACCTCCGCCGGCGGTCGGCCGGAGCCGGTCCCGGGCGGGCCGTTGCGCCGCCACCCGCTTGCCGAGGGACCGTCCCGCGCGAAGATCCCTCCGAAGCTTCAGCGTCCGAGATTTAACAGACCCAAATTCGCCATTTTGAAACGGGAACAATGAGATATTTACTTTTGAACGTTAGGACGATCGGGGACGACGTCAGTGACGGTTAACGGACGCGGCGCGAATCGCGAGATATCCCAAATGCTACACCGCTGTAAATAAATACGTACTCTGACTAGAAATCCCTTCGTCACCGCTGCCAATATCCGACATCGCAATCCACACCGAAATCTACAGGCGATCCACCGATCTTTTCGGAGACTCGGAGACTCTCGGACAGCACAAAATGTCTATGGTTTCGAAGCCATCAAAATTAAGTTCTTTATGGTGTCGACTAAAACAACGCAATTAAATATTTTAGTTTAGGTTTTCCGTCACTGTATGTTGTATTTTATAAAAACATTAATAAACCATTGTTTTTAAAATAATGTGGAATTCTATATTGTCTTTATCCTCGCTAAGAATACACTTCAATGGTAGGTAAACTTGCAGTCAGGACATACAAAGAGCCCTTTACAGTTTTGACAGACGCAAACTCTTGCACTGTAGGTTTTAGTCTATGATACTAACTGACATTTTCTGTCAGATTCTGATTCTGATGGGACCTGTCATCTGTATTATAAGAGGACTTGCCATACTAATCAATTAATTTTGTCGTAGGGATTCGGAAGCCGGGCGGCAGTCTGCATTTTTTTTTAAATTGCAGCGCTGTTTTACTCTGTATGTTGATCAAAACTCGAATAACTGAACAGATTTTATGGATATTGATATTTGCATGCACAAAATCTAAATTTAAACCAAATGTTATTAAATTATTATTGTAGTTAAATCGATCCCACCAAAAACATTTCATGTAAAATGTTACCAAGACAACCACATAAGGTTTGCCCTATGAAAAAGAAATCAGATCTCATGTAGAGCCAAGCTTCTGAATCTACACGGCCTAACTCTACCGACCCTAATTTCACAAATTCTGCATATCAGTAAAAATTTATGGCTTGGCTGTTTCGTTACTTACTTCAGAAACTAACAACAGAAAATATTCGCATCACCTCCACGACGGTAGCGAAACTGCGAAACCGCCGCCGTGTTGCTCTATGTCTCAGGAGACAGGTGGCCCGTGTTGCTCTATGATGCATGAGATACCTAGTAATAATTATGTGAACTCGCCAAATTTTGGTAAACTCATTTTGAAAACTACTTGTAGGTAAGTCGTACTCACGGTAAAAGGGCCCGTGGTAGTTACTGCGACTGAGACCATCATCATAAAAATTTCAGGTACGGAATCTTAGAATGCAAAAATACAGCCACCTATTTCCACCTTTTCATATTAGAAAAAACCGAGTGACATCTGTTGCCTGGGCATTTGCGATAGCAATATATTTTGCAACAAGCACTCCAACCTCTAATCAAGTTTTGCCTTTTCAGAAAAGCTATAGGACTAGGTGCTCGTCGCGAGTACAAAGTATGTCACTTCACAAACGGCTCCGCGTTACTCTTGCACCGTGTAGATGGCGCTATTTTCACGCATTGATTGATTGATGCTTCTTGATAAGTTTCTGCGTTAAACGAATGTAGAGTTGAAATTGCAAGTCCTCATCGCAATGCTATACCGCGAGTGATCAACGACATGATCAGCATGATCAACGAGATGGTAGTTCTAAAACAGATCAAGCACCGAGTGCTAAGGCATTGGCCCGTAACTTTCACAAAGAATACAAGCAGCTTGCAGGTTGTTTGCAATTAATATTTAATATGCAGACCGCCTTAGTACCTCGGTAGGTAAGCCGTGCAAAAAAATCAAAAGTGCCAAGTACTTAATAAATTCACTAGTTCACACATTCTGTGTTCAAAATAATGATCATGCTATCTGATATCAGCAATGGTCGTCTTGTGGTCGTTTTTTTGACTTGGCCGTATCGCACACCAGGCTTCCCCTGGCAGACACGCGCAGACTGTCGGCTGTGCTACTTGTCGTATCCACTCACCACGGTCAGTAGGAATCATTGACAAAATTATTGCCAGGAATTAATGAAACAACTCTATAATATTACAAATGACTATAATTTTTGTCACAATTTTTCCATACAATGTTAATAATAACTTTTTACCTTAGATCTATTTATAATACATTACTTATTTATTATTAATGTTGTATTTCAATATTTAAAATTCTTCCTGTTTAATTTCTAATTACATTCACGGAGTCAGTTTCAGATGAGAGACATTTATAATTTAATTCAAACCAAATAATAATCCGAAGGATCGTACAAAGTTTAACGAAATTTTGAAAAATCGACCTCGAATAGTTTATTATGATACACTATGATGTAATTCGATTAGATCTTATTATACTAAAAATATTTCTTGCTTAGTCACTACGAGAAGTAGTTTTATCGTTAAAAACTGTACAAACATATCAACTTTAGGTTACCGCTAGCGTAAATATTACAAACGGACACACGAACCAATCACCATCAGCTGTGAACATGCGACATCGCTCAACAGTCACGATACTGTAAACATTCGATAATTAATACAATACAAGTTAAGGTAAATTGTACTTTATAATGCGAAACGCGGGGACGCGGCGCGGACTTGTAAATAATTGACCAAACGAACTGCAACTAAACCTCGCTTCCGTCGCTAGCGGCGCGGTGGCGCAGCAACCGTCGCGACTTGCTGCTGTGAACGCGCAAGTGGCAGGCGGCAGTTGCTGCAGCACGTCGCCGCTCTGTCCTCCGCAACACTGCGCTACAACGGCTATCTCCGTATCAATCACTGTCCGGCCCGGCCCGGAGACAGGGTCCGGACGCTGTGGCCGCGTCGCGTCGCCCGCGACTATGATCACAAGCACCGTAATCAAATGCGAGTTGTTTGAGTAATGCAGGCTTCTGGAATAGACCCTTGGCTGTCTTCGCACTGGGATTGCGAGACCACTATGATATGCGATAAAATTTACTTCTATGTACTTATAACATTCAACGGTTTAGATAATGGAGCCATGAGGCAGCCAAGGTTCAAAAAACTATATTTCAACGATGAATAACAAGCGAGTATAGATAATATAATAATTAATAAAATTGAGCTAGGATAAGAACTCCGCCTTCTGACTGGCGCGCGACCCCCCCGCACCAGCCGTCGAGTGTCGCAATATGGACTGGTTAAGTACAAAATAATTATGTAAATAAGACTGGCGCCTGTAATAGTCACAAGCGCCATCATTCTGACACATTTCCTTATTTAAAACATTTAAGTATAATAAAGTCAGCCTATAAATAAAAGTTCATTGAAACCCAGGGGCTGATGGCGCGGGGGTGTCGCCGCCAACGATAAATGCTATATGTACGAAACTACTGACAGTGACGTGACAACGTATTTCAATCAAACCATTTCATTAGAGAGGCGAAGTACAGAGCTACCGCAGCGCGGCAGCGTTCACTCGCCGAGATATTATTGCTTTCATTCGAGACTATTCAGTTACGATATTGCTTTGTTACTCCTGCATTTACGTATGTTTTGGCACGACAATACTGAGTGAAGCAACACGGATGAACGCGACGTCAGCGGCAGACGGAGTGGGGGCCATAAGCGATACTAATTCACAACCAAGCGGCGCCGGGGCGCATTATCATACAACTCTAACAGACCTGATACGAGCCGCCTGCACAGCACTTCTGAAGGACCCGGTGCTCAGTACTCCTGAACATGCGCATGTCACTGTACATCTCCCTCGCTGCCGATTGAACCATCGCATTCTAATTCATCGGACTATTTCATAAATTAAGATCTGGTGAGATTATATAAGAACCAATTGATAATGAAGCCAGCTTCATTACAAACGTTCACGGGATTCAGAGGTGGTGTGCAGACGTGTACAGAGCCTAGAATTCGACAGCAGTGCGAGCTCGTGAGTCGTGCAACTATAGTCGCCAATAACACTACACACAACTTGAGTTAAGGATCAATATGTATAGGTACGCTTAAATGCTTCGGATTTCCCTATAAAATAATTACTAGTTCGCCGACCGACCAACTCAAGTCCTGCAGCACGTGTTAGCGTCGACTTGGATGGTATGCTCACGTTGATTCAATGATACTCTAACAATGGCCGAACGAAAACTGAACAAATTATTGTATAACAATTGTACTAAGTTTTAATATTATAGATAATATTTCAAATTTCATAATATTGCCTCGAGTAAGAGTGAATTTTACAAAAATATACATATATTGTACAAATAGTTGAGCGACTCAATGCATACACTGGTCAACCCTACACCGCGAACTGCGCGCGTGCCACTACGTCACGATCGCTCGACGCGGCGCGCGCGCATGCTCCGCGGGACTCTACTCAGATAAAATGCTGCGACAGCGGCGCGAGGGGTCACACGCCTAGCGCGAGCGGAGCTGGAGGACTCGCACTGTCCGCGAGGCGAGGCGGTGGGGTGTGACTCGCGGGCGCCGCCTCGGGTGTGTATGTGTGTACAAGACTAACACTAACTCGTTGATAGAGACTTACATTAAGCTACAGTTTAGTCCAGCACGACCGACCTCACCACTCGCCTCTATTCTATCATACAAATCTAATCTTTATGCACCTGATAGGAAAGTCGAAAGTCACTCGTGTTAGCCGAACGGTTAAGTGCAAGCGGCCCTTAACGACACTATTATACACGATGTAACTACAATTTAATAATAAAAATATAACAATAGATATAATAATTACGAGACAGAACACTAATCTCCCGACATTGCACTCCGTTGCAGGAAGGAATATTAGCCGATAAGTCTTATTCGAGAGATGACAAACTTAGAAATACAACTACGTCCAGCGGAGACGGTCCACGCAAGCCGAGCGACAGACTCCACCAGACACACTGATCGCACGAGACGAGATCACAAGCGTCATATCTCTGATCAATTTATTTAGTTTTGTCAACAGTGAGCATGTACGTTTACATCTACCGTCTGCGCTGAACGCTAAAGATCACGCACGAGCGATGCGAGCGCGGCGCGACTGCGGTGCGGCGCGACATCGCACCACGTTGCGCCACAGTTGCGCCACGCAGCACCACACTAAAGCAGTGGCAGCGTGTGTGTAGGCCTATATTTCGTTCACAGCGGATGCACCACGACTGTCAAAACTCTTTATAAAATGTCATGTTCTAAAAAGTATAAATTATTGATAAAAACTGATTAAAACAATAATATCGCTTTAAACAGATCACAAGACACAGATCACTTTATAGTATTCGAGAGCACACGTGAACAGGACACTCGTGCACAGTTTGCGAGCGACAAACTGTACGCCAGCGTAGGCAGTTGACGAGTTGAACAAAGGAGCGAGTCGTGGCGCTACCGAGCGACCGACGTTATCACTAAGACATCCCAATCGACCAGCAATCGTGAGAGTAATGCAAAGATATACAGACATACCCGGCATTAGTATCAAGAGCACTTACAACAAGGACGCGGACTGAACGTACCACTCACATACAGAATACACGACCTCGGTAATGTACAAAATAAAAGCAAAAATATAGAAATAGTATTATTGTAGCGTTTATTTTTAAATAAAAATATAATATCAAAAAAGCGTAATAAAGCACTCATTATGTACAAGGCGTTGTATTGTGAACAATTGTCGCCCCGCGGTGTCGCGCGCGCTCCCGACCGAGACGCACCAAACGTGTTCGTGCTAGTACTCAGCACTCATGCAGGGAACAACGACGTCTCTCTATATTTCTACACAGTGCAAGTTTACCACGAGAGTTATGTTGACTCGGGTTTGGATCAGACAAGTCACATTCATTCGAGTACAACACCCAAGTGTCTTATGAATGACGTCATCAGCTTTTATTTTGACCTAAACCTAAGCTTGATGTTGTTGCAAATGCATTTTTTATGGTTTCCCAAATTAATAATAATAATACACATTTTCCACGAAGTGTTCCCCGGTTGACACACGCGTGGCAGCGACAATAAAGCTAAACAAACATCAGTAACACTAAGCACAATGGCGCCGCAAGCACGCATCGTTAATAAGTCACAATAAATATAAAATAATATACCTTAAGCAATCTTAAATACCCTGTTGATTTCATTTTTTTAAATTATCATGTTTCCCCTTTTGAATTACGAAAAATAATAAAAAAGACGCATTGCAATAGTGCTGCGGTACGAACTCGTACGACAAACCTAATCCTAGCCAGACCAGAACGATATTGGAGATCATGTTACACGGTGACGTCACTCTCTCGCAGTACGCAGTGCATTACTAGTGCACGAGGACCGCGCCGCGAGCGAGCACACAGCTTGTGCAGCGAGAGAGCCGCGTGTGGTGTGTGATGTGTGTGTGTGGGGGGGGGCGAGCTGTAGCCGCGGCACTATGCGCGCGCGCAACACATTGAGCACGGTCCGACGATCACGAGACCTCTCCGGTGACTATCCATCCACTAACTATCATATAAATTCTTCCGAGTAAACCTATCATTAACGTATATGTCTTTATTACGTATGTTATTTCGTTTTTAGCTTATATTTAAGATTTTAAGACTTTTATCATTTTGTGCAAAGAAAAGACTTTTACTAATTTAAGATTTTTTGTACAAGATTGTTTTATCTCCCCGATGTATCCTACGGACGCCCGCCGCGCGAGCGAGCGGGCTCACGCGTCGCCTGCCGCGATGGGACCCTACGGCGTGACATCTATACTCTCACACGACCCGATACCTAATACACCATCAAAACGAAAAGAAAACTTCAACAACATAGTAAAAAGACTCGCACACAAATACGCCGAGGTGCGTACCTGCGCCATGTATAACGAACCCATCAGCACCCTATGTAAACATTATGCATCGTGTTAACGTTAAATTAAACCTAGAGTGGGTATAACCAGTCATACGGTACAACAAGATGGCGCGAGACTAAACGACCTGCCGCCGGCGCGGGCGCAACGTTCCGCCGTCGACTGTCACTTACAGCAATATACATTACAATGACCCGCTGAGACGTGATCTACCTAGCTGGTAACAATGTCAGTACCCATATACAAATAAACAGAACATCGAAGCAAGCCGACGCACGTTGTTTAGTCTCGCGCGTAGCCTTACAATAAAATGGCGCGTGTATAATAAAATATAGGTTACAATATTATGTAAAATTATGCTATTCACTAGCGATCCGAAACTAATGTAACTGTTCGGGTAACGTTGTGTAAAATGCACGGCGTGACGTCACGCGCCCGCCGCAGACGCCTCCTAGCGCGAGAGCGCCTGCGCGGCTTTGTGCAGTGGTAAAGGTCAACGACCGCTTACAATAAAATGGCCGCCTCCTGCGACGTAAAAATATAGTTATCAAATGCTAAAGTTGAATTATAAATAGCGTCGCTCGTGCGACGAGTAAGTAAATTAAAATCTAAATAAAAGTATACATAATATATCTCATAGGCCGTTGTTGTGACTTAGATAACAATATTGAATGGAGCAACTTGTGTGGGAGGGGGCGCGGCGAGGGGTACACTTCATCAATTTGACTAGCCGACACGAATTAGTAAGTGACTAGAACGCGAAACACATCATTGGCAAGACTTCGTATTACGAGCGCACTCGGCCGCTAATTCCGAACACTAGTTATTTTTCAGTATGGCAATAAAATGGCCATCATTATTAGTTAGACATCACTGAAGATCACAGACATTCCGAATACATTAAGTACGATATGTCGCACGCCCCGCCTCCCAGTCAAATCACAGACGAGCCCTACCTAACTAAACCACCGCGACGCCGAGCCGCCGCGGTGCACCGAGCGATCGGCTAAACGAACATGTGATGGACCGAAACAAAAACATACATACAATATTTACAAATAAATCCTACAAATTAAGCTCCTCAGTTTGAAAAAGATTAAATTA
The DNA here is from genome assembly GCA_949774945.1 of Hoplodrina ambigua. Lineage (NCBI taxonomy): Eukaryota > Metazoa > Arthropoda > Insecta > Lepidoptera > Noctuidae > Hoplodrina > Hoplodrina ambigua. Next base: position 10,030,709 of record OX458989.1, read on the forward strand.
CATCACTAACGATTGCTTTACAAAACATTTCCCTCGCGTCGATACTTCAGTCCAATTTGCTACTTACTCTAGGAAAGTACTTGCCGCGACCGAGTCTGTTCCGCGCACTGGCGCCACGTGCCGCCCGCGAGCCCGCAGCAGCACAGCTCGCGACCCGCTCACTATATGCTGCCCGCGAGCCCGCAGCGGCACAGCTCACGGCTCGCTCACTATAGCCGGCCTACTAAAACTGGAACGTCTCGCTTGAATGCCTGTTTCGACCGAGACATGCACACATCGCACGGTCAGGCATACAATACACAGTAACACAGGCTCTAACAGTCCCATCTCAAGACACTGTAATTTTAGTAATCGAGCTATGATCGAGCCTGCAACGTTCGTCCGAGTAGCGTCGGTGGCGACGTGCGGGCGTGCGGAGCTCGTCCGGTGCTCGTCCGGTGCCCGCCGGGCGCTCGCCGGACTGCACTAGCAGAAGCCGCCGAAGCCGACGGACGGCACGGACGGCACGGCCGGCACGGCGGCCACGCCGCCCGCGTGCTCCGCGTTCTTGTGCAGGTCGATCAGCGGCGGCGCCGACAGGTAGTGCGCCTGCAAGGGGGGACGCTACATCGGTTAGGATTTGAGATAAGCTTCGGATAGTGATAGTCGGTGGCTGATTAGTAAGAAAGCATCACGCTTATGGCGCCGAGCGGCCGGCAGGTACCTGCTGGTGGTGTGCGGGCGGCGGGCCGGCGTACCCGTTGTAGTACGGCGCGTTGTACGGCGCGTAGCCCGCCGGCACGGCCGCCGGGTAGCCGTACTGCCACTCCGACAGGTAGCCCGGCGTGGGCCGCATCACGGCCGCGCCCCATCCTCCGCCGTAGCCCACGAACGGGCCGCCGTAGCTGCACCGGGACGAACGAGTCGTTTTAGTGAATATTCGCTTATTTTGCATTACCTTTTTATCATTATTAGCGGTAAAAACTATGAAAATGATACCATGTCGAATAACAATCCATGGCAGCCCTCTCGAATGTTGGTAACAGTACTGTGGTAGTATGAATGTGCGAGACCGTGAGAGCGGCGCGCTACTGACCCGTTGTTCCCGTAGGCAGCGCCCCCGTAGGCGCCGTAGGGGGGGTAGAGCGCGGGCGCGTAGTCCGGCAGCGCGGCCACGGCGGCGGGCGCCTGCTCGGGCACGGGGGCCGCGGGGGCCGCCTGCGCCGGGCCCCCCGCCGCGCCGCCGGGCCCCTCCGCGATGCTGGGGATCTGGTCCACCAGCGACTCCAGCCCGGACAGAGATTTGGACGCCACGTCCTGCGCCTTCGGCTTCACCGCGCCCGCGTACTCCACGGGCGACCCTGAGAGGACATCACATACACATTACGTACTTGTCTTATTCATCATCGCGTCGCTTCGTGAGAACACCCACAGATTTGTTTTATAATTAACAATAAGACGGTGAGAGCGGTAATGTGTTTCACACCTCTGCCCTCCCTATGAAATGTTACTATCGCTAAACATAGTTAAATACTCCTAGCTCACCTACCCACCGCGGCCATTTCAAACAGAGAAGCTCTAACAAGCCTGCCTAACTTGCGTTCAATCAGTATGCAGTCATTGATATTATTTTAATACTACATCATCATACATGTCATTTTGAGCAAAGTAGGCAATGTGAGTGCCAGATAATAATAATCAGACAGTTGTGCGACTGAGAAGATTCTCAGTTGCCCTTTCTTCCTGAAGCGATAAGTGCCGCATCTAAATAGAAACAGTGCCTGTATTTCATCAGCAGTGGCTTATTTACATTTAACTTTAATAACCTCACAGTGAGTGTTACGTACCAGGTTGGTGGTGATGCGGCGCGTGGTCTGCGTGCTCGTGCGGCGTGTGGGGGGCGTGCGGGGCGTGCGCGGCGTGCGGCGCCTCGGGCGGCCGGAACGCGGCGGAGAACGCCTCGCCGCTGTCCGGCGACGACCTACTGCGGGAAAGGAGGGTTACACACGATATAGCAAGGCTTACAGGACGGTACGCGGGTACGACTGCGGCACGGTGCCCAGCGGACTCCAGTGAGTCTGGTATTAATTCACGTTTTAAAGTGACCACACCGGTTTGAGGATGCATGGAAGAATAACGGTGAACCTACGCTCTGTCAATGAAGCATACTCTGCGATTACTCCGCTAATTGTAAATTGATTTGGATGATTCTTTTTTTGTTTATTTTTTCGAATTGGTCCCAAATAAATACTGTCATGATCTGATGATGAACTTCGGAGATATGGAAAGGAAACTCCTCATAAGATCACAGCGCAGAACTGTCTTAACAGTAAAATTGCTTTGTTTAATGCGTGTAGTCGATGATTGACTGAAGGAAGAGGTTAGTTGCTAAACTAACCATGACCTATGTCGATGTATGTAGACAACAGTTTTTCAACGGCAAAGTTAAGTTTGTCCCTCAGTACTGTTTATTTTTTCGTTAGAGGTATTTCCGGTGTGTTTTAATGAGGGTAGGTAGGTTACGTTTTTCAATTTTAGAATATCTCGCAGGTCCAACACACAACCAAAAGCTCATTGCGAGCCCGAGCAAAAATTACTGCTCAATCCTCGGAATCTTCCGTTAATGCCGCATTAAGAAGGCAAGCACAACCGGAGCGACAAGTAAATTTGAGAGCTGATGAGACATTTTCTTAAAGCCAGGAAAGACTAGAGAGCCAAGCCGTTCGCCCTCCAAGCTACTCAGAGAGTGACTGAAACGCCCTTTTAAACGCAATTGCTTTTGGAGGAACAAGCCGAAAGCCAGAGAGCTGTAAGAGCAACTGAGACGCCTTTTCAATCAAACACAACTTCGTCTCAGAGAACAAGCTCAGCCATTACAGCGACAGAAACTCTAAAATAGTCGCAGGCGAGAAGGACCTCTCTTGCAGAAATGCAAACTGAACGCCGACGGACTTTTATGAGTCACAGTCTGTTGGTCTGTAGGTATTTCATAATTATTTGTTCTTAAATAGATTCTGTTGACCAATGGTTCATGGGCCAACCGACTGTTGGCGAAACTCACAGACCAATAGATGGCGCAGAAATAATTAATTGGTGTCTTTAAGCATTGTATGATATTGGTAGAAAATTATATTTCTTTAAAAAATTTCAACTTCGAGTTTAATGCGAGATATAAAAACATCAGCTATAGAATGAATAATAGAATTTCGATGTTTATACAAATACCTACTTGATGGTTTACCGCCTTATTGTTGTTGTGTATTTTCGTCTAATTTAAAATCGTAACTTATTTAGACAGCAAAGATACAGTTTTAAGAAATTGCCACTGTATGTATAGAGTAGGTACTAGCTTTTTGTTGACGCTAAATCAACTAACCAATATCACACACACAATATCAACTAACCTCAAACGGCTTGATTGTTGTCGACACGTTGATTGTGATTAGAAATAGAAACACAAACAATAACAATCAGGAGTAAGTTTAGGTGAAGTAACGAGACGATAAATTAGCTCTAAAACTCAAAAGTATTTACCTTCCTGAGTAATGATTGCACACACTTTAATCCTTCACAAGGAACAATGGCATGCGTTTCTGAATTCATGATACAAGAAACGTTAATCACAAGATAATCCAATCACAAACGTTAAAACAAATCTGAAAATGGACATTTAAACATCACAACAAAGATAAACCGCCATACCATAAACGACTCAAAACAAAATTTGAACTACTTTGTACTGTCTTGTAAACAAATCATTCAAATCGATCAGCCTCACACTCTCAGCAACTTCATGCTAGTTATACCCAAAAGCCAGGCTTGTTTCTTCATACAAATCGGCGTAGAAATGAATGAACGATTTTAATATATTTTTCGCAATTTGTACTGTTTTACTGGATGAGCAGTAATTCCGACAAGCCACATAAGAAGCCCACGCGTGCGGGCGGGAGAGCAATATACACAGCGAGATTATCGATTTGCGAGCGATATAAGCGTAAGTTTGGCAACGTTGCGCGCGCCGGATTACGCGCGAAATTGAAAATGTTTACTCTTGAGACAATAATTTACCTACTTTATTAATACAATGGTATTTTTTTTTTATATATTAATCTCGAGTTATTGAGGGCAAGCCGGGCTTTTCGGCTTCTATGGAAGGCACGCCACTGCTTTGGACTTACCTATTAAAATTGCTAGGATACATGGACGAGGGATGCTGATGTAACTGGTCTAATCTAGGACTGTCTCCAACGCCAGCACCTGAAATTATGATATTACAGTTCGAATTACAAATTTCGTGACATAGAAGCGGAATAACATCACGCGAGTTCCGGATCAGCACGCTTGCTCATGAATTCAATTCCGACCAACATTGGAATTTTAACGTTTCGTGTTCTCGAGTTCGACGCTAGCGCCAAATTGGTTTTAAATTGCGTGTCCATTTTGGGGAACTAAGTGGAATCGAAATAGGATTTGGAAAGTGTTTGGAAGAGGGGGAGGGGAACTTCACGCGTAACAAACTAATGTCAACAATGTTGACAATATTGTTTTCAAGAGTACCGAATCACGTGACTTAGTTTTAAGAGCAAGCTCCCAGCAGCAATTCCGATTACTTTAGCTGACAATCGTGACTGGTGATCTAATATCGAGTTGATTTATTGAAAGGCGGTTTTTTTTCTATTGTCAGATGTTACAATTATTGTGAAATGCCATGGTATCATAGAAATTGAAGATTACATCAGGCCGTCTTGGAAAAAAAAAATCCCCCGTGTGTTTTAACATATTGATTATTTTTTTTATGTATTTCTGGAGTGGATAGAGATAAAAATCCAACATGATTCTGCTGATGCTTGTACAATTGTCACTGTTTCGTCACAGTTGTCATTATCATGGTTCTTGGAAGTGCATATAACGGAAATGGCATCTTTTGCAAGTTTTTTGTCACGGCGCCCATGTCAAAATGAGGTAAAGAAAATGAGTATTAAAATGTAGCATACCTTGGTCCTGCCGGTAGTAGTGGTCCTGCTTGTCGAGCGGCGCGGGGCTGTGGTGCAGGTGCGCGTACTGCAGGCGCTGCTCCGCGTCGTACAGCGCGCCGCCGAAGGAGTTGCCGGCCGGCGACATCTCGCTGGCCGCCGTCTGCGGAGCGACACGGTCAGAGCGGCCGGGCGCGGCGCGGGCGCGCGCGGGCCCGGCGACGCTCACCTTGTTGTAGTCCGACAGCGACGAGTTGGAGTTGGAGCCGGGGTGCATGTCGGTGCTGCCCATGGGGCTGTTGTCGCGGTCGGGCTCGTCGCGCGGCGGCTCGAAGTCCAGCGCGGCCATGCCGGGCGACACGGGCGCGGGCGACGAGATGGCGGCGCCGATGTCGTGCGACAGCTCGCCGCCGAACCCGCTGCCGCTGCCGCTCGTGCTGTTGCCGCCCTGCGCACAGTCGAGCGTTACGGCACCGCGAGCCGCCTGCGCGAGCTCGGGCGGCGCGGGCCGTACCTGCTGGAAGTGGTGCGAGTCGGTGTAGCTGGGCGTGCGCTCGGGCGCGGGCGAGGAGTGCTGGCTGTAGGGCGTGTGCGCGGGCGACGGCGTGTACGAGTGCAGCGCGGCCGGCGACGCCTGCGGGAACGGCGTCGTGCTCACCGGCGCCGGCGAGCGGGAGAACGGCCGGCCCTGCGACTGCTGGCGAACACGCGACACGTTAACTCTTTTTACTACGTATCCTCAACAGAGTGTCAATTATCTTGTATCGATAGAGGAGTTTTCTATTATTTTTAATCTTTGCAGTTTTTCTTAGCTCTTATACAGACGACGTAGTTTCTGAGAACTAATTTGAGTAGCCACCTCGACGGATGAGCTTGTAGGAATCTTGCATGTACTGACCTGTGGCGCGGGCGAGTGCGAGTAGGGGTGCGGGTGGTGCGGGTGCGGCGACTGCGAGAAGCGCGTCTGCGGGGCCGGGCTCTGCGGGCAACCGTGTCGCTTAGCGATACATTTCTGCTCAAGTTTGAGATTCCAAAGACAACGATGCTCTCACAACATTATATAGCCGCCACCGCTGTCTTAGAAAATCCAAGTTACACACATTCGAATATATATGGACAGTTGCAGATAGTTATTGAATTACTGTTGTTTTACTGTCGTCGATGTCGTAAAAACTGACTACGTTTATTCAGATTTTAGCTTACAATGTTACGATGCACTTTTTGAATAAATCATTTAAAAATATATAATTTCTATCAATATTCCCTGGACATATAAGAGGCTCACAATTAATAGTAGATTTATTGGACACAAAACGAAGAGCTGTCGTACCTGCGCCTGCTGATGCTGGTAGGACGCGGGGCTGTGCGCGTACAGCGGCGAGCGCCCGCTGAAGGGCGCGGCGCGCGGCGCGGGGGAGCCGTACCCGCCCCCCGCGCCCCCGGAGCCCGCGCGCGGGGGCGACGGCGCGGGGAACGCGGCCGGGCTGCCCGGGAACTGGTGCAGCAGGCTCTGCTCCTGCGGCCGACCATGCAATATATATGATACAATACCACGCTGATCCACCGCTAAACACAACTATAAATAATTCGTCAATTGCGAGAAATCTATGCAAAATACATGTAACAGAAATAAACTATACGCAATTTCCTCAGGAAGCCAACTAAAAATGTAAGTAGGGCAAAGTGTTCAGTGATTATGTTGGTCGGCGGAACGTCCCAGACGTGGTAGGCGTGATCGTGTAATCCTGATCGAACACCACGGTCCGCTCGTCTGGGACGACAACAGCTCGGACAGCGGCGTACCTGCGGCTGCGGCGTGCCGGCCACGCGCGCGGGGGAGGGCGAGTAGCCCTGCGAGCGCGGCGACGCGTACACGCCGCGCGGGGACGCCGCGTAGCCGCCCGGCGACGCGTAGCCGCGCGCCATGCCGCCCAGCATCGGCGGCGTCGACACGTCCAGCGGGGACTCCATTCCTGCGACACACACACGCTGAAACCGTAGGCCCTGATGCATGTGCAAGAGCAGAGCTATCCATGTGATACTACCAATGAGCCCACCAAACATGATCATGGTTCCTCTATCAAATAGTAGATGCAGTAACTTTGATGTAAATAACTGACTGCAAAGAAATTTCGTTAAAACTATTATTAATGTAGGATATTATTTTTTAAAGCTTACGCTGCAAGTTTGATACGTACCGAAAAACAATAAAATCATGACTAAAGACATCGAAGCCCAGTCAACTGTGCTACTGTAGTACAAACATTCAGATTACACAAATCCCCACAGCTTACAAAATAGCAGCTCGTGCATAAAACAACGCGTGGACAGCAAGGCCTTACCTGAATTAGGCGGTTGCTGCTGGAAGTAGTTGCCCGAGTCGTTGGTGAGCTGCTGGTGCTGCTGGTGCGGGTACAGCAGCGAGCCGGCCGGGAAGGCGTCGCCCGCCAGGTAGCCCTGCTCGTGCGGGTGCGGGTGCGGGTGGATGGGCTGCAGCGACGACAGCCCGCTGCTCTGCTGCACCATCGCGTTCGTTTGCTGCGAGAGGGGCATTCATTGTTCATAACGACTTCCGTTTTCCACTTATCATCTCTGAACTAGCCTAGAGTCAAGATCGAACCCTTCTCAAATAAAAAAATATGTATAAGATCTAATTAGTACTAATTACCACTTGAGCGTCTACTCGGTATGCACTGCAGGCACTGATTTATAACGAGCTGTGAAAGGTGTTAATGCATTGCCAGTGAGATACGAGGACTGGCAGCGGTTTCAAAATATTATTTAATGATCATACCGGGTCATGGAAAGTAATAGTGTATATGGTTGCAGACCTGTTGCTGCTGCTGGTGCTGCTGGTGCTGCAGCAGGAACTGCTGCTCCTCGGGGCGTATCTTCTTGGGCCGGCCGCGCTTCTTCTTGGGCGGCTGGTCGGCGGCGTCGAGCGAGGGCGGCGGGCGCGGCTGGCGCGGCTGGCGGGGCGCGGGGGGCGCGACCTCGCCGTTCTCCAGCTTCACCTTCTTGGGGCGGCCGCGCTTCTTCTTGAGAGGCACCTCGGTGCCGTCCTCCAGGATGATGGTGTCGCCCGGCTCCGGCTCCATCGTCAGTCTGCAACGTGGCTCGCTCACTCGTCTGCCCGGCCCGGTCCGGCCCGGCCCGGCAAAGCGCTCACCTACTGCCCTACTCTCAAACCCGTCCCGCCCGCTCACATACTCATCGCCCTGATATGGCAGTATAATATAATGGGCCACCGATAAGGGCTACAGTTGGAACTATAAGTGTGTTAATATATTTGTCACCAAACTTAATCCCACTAATGGTAGAGCTTGCAAAAGGTTGAATTAAACCGACACGTCCGGACAGGCCGTGGAACTGTCTACGTCATGTTCAGCATGCATCACACGTGCGGTAGCGAGGTGCCGGGGTCGCGGGGGTCGCGGGGCTGCGGCTACGCAAGCGTCGACCACGAGCGCGGCGCCAGCGGACAGGGCGGTCGTGGCGCCGCGCTGTGCTAGTACGTCACGGCTACGCGCCACAGATCAGACTCGGCGACGGGGCAGACATACAACAATGACTATGGCTCAGTGAACAACAGCGCGCGTCTCTAGTGGTCGTAGCCGTAACGTAGTAGGTGTACAGAACATACAAAGCGTGCAGGTCCAACTCAACCCTCGTCTACTGACTGACATCAAGTCCTACGCCAATTGAACTCTCCATACTTCTATAAGCTGTGCATGAGGCACCGCGGGCGCTGAGTGAGTCTGCTCCTAGTAGTCACCTACTGCCTACTCGCTAGTCACCGCGGCGGTTCTAACTACAATAACTGATGTCGAATAGTCTGTTTCAAATGAGATATGTTTTGTAATCGAATGTACTTATAGTGAACTATCAAAGTTATGTTTACTGGCAGCGAGTTATATTACCTGCTGGCTTGGCTGAAACAATCGAACAATTTGAAATAAATGGGCTAAGTTCAATCAGTACAAAAACTAAAAACTTGAACAAGCGGGAAGAGGCCAGCGAGTCGTTACGGGGCAAAGGGACGTCTCCTTATAAAGCAACATTTTGTCATTTCTTTCTACTGTTTCAATATTGTGATTAAAGCTTGTTATTTTATAATTTGGTCTCATTTATACAATTAGTTACGGCAACGCTAACACAGGTTTGATACTTAAAAGAATACAATGACTAAGTATCTACTTTACTTTGGTAGTTTTACTTAATATCATCAAGACTGAAAACTATAAAAGTTGAAGGACAGTTGTCTGGAATGCTCGTGAGCCAGTTTGGTGACAAATCTATCACACTACCGAGAAGGACGCATGAGATCACCTGACGGAGCACGCTCAGGGGACGCCACACTGCCGCGGACAGAGCTGTTGCTAGTCAGGCTAGGTCACTCGTCCTACACTGAATGTCGTCGCAAACTTCAAAACTACAAACAACGACGAAGGCTCGAGTCTCCTTTAAACGTCATCGGCCGCAAACAGCATGTCGCCGCGTCGCATGTGCTCGCTATGCGAATGTACTCGTGTGGTCTCTGTGAACGCTCACTGCAGCTTCAACAACACTGTGACGTTGCGATAGCGTTTAATAGGAGACCCGACACCTGGACCTAAAGTAGACGATAGAGGTACGAGCAAGTTCGCGTTCTTTGCTCGACGAGCATTTTGCCTACGTGTCACGCAAACTTTTACAGCGAACATGAGCGGAAAAAGTGGACGAATTTTTAGTGCCTGGATTTGCTCGTACGTCTATTGCGTGCTTAATGATCACTGCTCGGTGAGTGCGTGTGGACGCCGGTCGCACTTTACGTGTTGTGGTTTGGACGCGGACGTGGCGATTCGAACGCCATGTAAACATGTTTTTTGAGCATGACAAATATCGACCACTATTTGAGGCCGCCACCAGCGGCCGAGCTGGTCATAGTAGCCTACTGTGCAGCACTCTGTCTGCGTGTTGGTGGGGGCAGCTACACACTGAATGTCACTAATTAAATAATTCCTTTAATTTTCTGTACATAATGTGTATAGAACTAAGCGGGTAGTATAATGTGTGTCTCTTGGAGACTCGTGGAGCACTCGTAACATAATAATGATCCAAACCCAGTCACACATACACACGACACTAGTGACCGAACCCAAGCCAGCACCTGATTGTATGGCACACTCGGAATGACAATCCCTTTCTTATTGTGAAACAACAAAATCCATTGCTAATATGCTTGAAAAACTCGTCAGCTCGACAGTGTGAATAACGTAATGAATATTTATGAAATAAATTATCGTTATTTAATTACTCTCCCCCCCCCCTCGGGTATATTAATTTTGTCTTAAACACCAGTAACTGGATAAGTTATTAAACAAAGTTAAGTTATTAAATCTACAAATGTACAGCCGGGAGATTAATTGATAAGCACATTAACAGTAGCCAGCGCACACAGAGCACGAAGCACCGGCTGACGTCAACGACAGTAACATCAATATAGGTGATTCGGTGAATATGCTTAAAAGTAATGTTCCCGTGGTGCACAGGCGGCAGCGTACCGTCGGATCTCCATCTCCTCCTGCGGGCGGCGGCTGGTGTTGTCGGGGAACACCAGCTCGCTCTCGTCCACGTGCGCCACCAGCCCGTTGAGGTAGTCGCGGAACTTCTTGAGCGCCGCGTAGAACGGCACCTTGTCCGCCGCGCGCGGCAGCTGCGCGCAGCGCGCCGACGACGACGGCATCACCCACATGTACTGCGCGGGGATGGCATTGGATGAATACATTACTTCAGTCATCTACTGATTTAAATATAGGCAGAACTCACAGTATTAGTCCCGGCGATGGTATCAGGCTGCTTCCCGAAGCAGAAGTCCTTCTTCCCGGAGAACACCTCGTAGATGAGCTTCCCGTTGAACACGGCCACCTTGGGCCGGAACGTCTGCAGCTTCTCCAGCAGGATGGCCGAGCCCTCCTTGATCTCGCGCCGCGTCAGGTCGGCGCTGCCCTTCGTCGGCCGCGCCACCATGTTCGTGAAGCCGATGCCGAAGTTCAGCAGCTAGCGAGACAGACGCGTGAGCAAATGTAGCATTCGTTATGTTCAGTAAAGCTAGTACAGCCAAACGCATGACATTGTAAATCAACTATTAGCGCACTCGTACTAACAGCGCATTTACATCGATTCTAGTCTATTTGATATTGCAAAAAAGGCAACAATCTGTGAGTGTGTCGTGGACGACGGCTGTTTGGAATAGAGTGACTGTCGAAATAAAACTAAGTATGTCGCTAGTCGGCGTCGAACGTACACCTCGGCTAAATAGAAATCTAGAAAGTGCATAGGCACCTTGCTGTGCGGTGCGGACAGACCAAGTGTTTTGATGATTATCCCAAAAGATTATATAATAGACAACACTTCTCGTCTTTCTTTACAATACAATCACTGAACCGTTTAGCGAGCGTGGTGATAGGCAGCGATATCCCCTTGACCGTCATTTGTAGCAGTTCTTGGCAACACCACTTCCACTTGCTTGTAATGACCATAAAAAAAATGAAATATCTCAACCCTAGTATTACCCGTGTACTAAGTAACAACGATATGTAATATTGTTTGAGCGCATTAAAAATAAATAAATAAATAAATATCTTGGGACAACTCACACACGGCTATCTGATCCCAAGCTAAGCAGAGCTTGTGTTATGGTAACCAGACAACTGATATACATACTTATATAATTTATAAATACATACATATTATAGATAAATCACACCCAGACACAGAACCAACAATCATGCTCATCACACAAAGTTTGTAAATTCATTGCGTGCGTCTAGTATGAGAGACAGAACAGCATGTCCTTGCGCTAATTAGAATAGCGTTTGTGTAGGTGAAGGATACAGAAGCTCCCGTATTGAACTGTATCGTAGACATTCTCGCGTCAATGGAAACGTCACAGAAAATTATCTCAGCAGCAACACGCTGTCAGAGGACGACGATGTACATCGTCCTTAGATAATAACATGACAGTACAAACCTTGTAATCTTCATCGGCGCTCATCTGTTCTCGGGTGAGGCCTGACAGGTACAGGCACTTCCAGAAGTGGTTGCCGGGGCCCGCGTAGTGGTGCCCCTTGTACGCCGCGAACAGCCCGGGGTTGATGCCGATCTGTAAGACAAGCACTTTTGTAGACATATGTACGTAGTATACAGATGGTTCGAAAAATAAACTTGAACCAAAACCAGCTTCAAAAAAATATTGTTTACTTTTGAAAGCTGGCTTTGGTTTTATATTACAGAATCATCTGTTCGGGTGATAAATGACAGAGACAAGAGGTAACATAACAAACATGCGGTCGAATTGAGAATCTCCTCATTTTTATGAAGACCGTTATAAAAGAAGTGCATTCTAATAGCGTCCACTCCGTCCAGACGTGGTGATTCGATTCGTGCCCTAACAGGGTTCATGTTTTAAGGTTAAACTACTCATGCAACATCTTTTAACGACTTGAACACAATGAATAAATACGTACACTTGGCGCAGCCTGGCTACCGTCTAGCTCACTGGCTTATGTTATACTGCGGTTGCCGATACGAGAGAAGAACAATGATGTAAAGTGTTAGCCTTGCACTTGCACAAACTGGCAGAAGCCTTTGGGAGTACAGGCGTGGTGTTCCGTGACGTATGAGTTACGTAACGCAGGCGTGGGAAGAGCAGGCGTCGGCGACACGTGCCCTGTACTGGACAGCGGCGCGGGCCGCACTATTTCCTGATGGCTCGTGCGTCAAATATTCAGTAGTTTAACAGAATTCGCTATAGCGCCCCTGGCTCAATGAGGTCGCCGCTGTACTACAATATTCTTCCAGCTGTCTAGCCTAAATGAAACGATTACTGTAATTGTGTAATTCCGATTATTTTTGCTAAATTATCGAAGAATCTTCGTGAGACATGACAGAGCAGACGACACCAATCGCCGTTTCGTCGAGATTAAAATAAAAACAAGCAAATACAACCCGCGTGGCATCATAACGCTTACAAACTGCGGGCCACTGATCAATTTATTTAATTTCTTGTAATACCTGTTACCGGTGTGTTATCTATGTAGGTGTTACAGTTGGTTACGACTGGTGTCTACAACACATACGAGAGTAGCAATAACTATATTACTGAAGCCGAAAACACTTTAGTTTGTAACGCATCGAGAGGAATGGTTATTGTGGTTTGGTCACACTGTAATGTAAATTCCATACATTGAATGTAAATTGGCTACAGGTGTACACGTCAACTTGTACTGACAATAACAAAATCGTTAGATTGATAAAACAATATTAAAATTTGTAGGATTTCAATATTTATAATTTATTAGTTACGAATTAAAAAAGTAACCGTTTGTTTTTCATTGAATGGCTAGTAGTACTTACTTGCAACTCTGACAGTATAGTATCTAAAGAATGATGTGATTATCGTAGGTGTGTGTACGTGTGATTTCGCTGTGCCCGCTGGTCCCTAACCCTGTACTCCCAAACGATAAGTTAACTCACACGTGTGTTCAAATGAGCAGAGACACGGCCGGGTGAGGGGTCATTTGTCACTCACGATTTGTATTGCGAACAGGTTCCTAATGCGTCGCGCATGCGCAACCAGTTTTCAAGAGTCGCTGCTAATCATACGCAGGATTTATGGGTTTTTGCGTGTTTTACAATCAACAGCGAAGATGCTTCCCCTTTCTAGCAGCTAGCGAGTCAATCCGCGGGGCGAATCTCACGGATTTATAGATATGTTTGTGCCCGATTGCTGAAAGTCTGATCAAGTTGATCAGCAAATGCACTTAATTGTGATAAGTTAAATACAATCAGGGGTGGCGTGTCAGAAAACCCTTTATCACCTTTAAAAAACCTTTTTTGTCAACAAAATAATATCTTTGAATTTGTCATGCATGTACTTCCAGAGGTTTAATAAGCTTTTAAAAACTACGGGTAAAAGTATCGCTAAGTAAATAAACAGCTACGAACGTAATAGAGAGAGAGTGTAAGAGGTGCGACAGTAAACGTTGATCATACTCACAATGATGATGTCGAGGTTCTCCGCGAGGTGGTCGGGCAGCGTGCGGCGCGACACCTCCTCCTCGGACATGCCGTTGAAGCGGTCGTGCTTCTTGCGCTCCTTGACGGGCCGCGGCGCCAGCGCGCCCTCCAGCCCCGGCTCTGTCTTGATCTCCATGCTGGGGATACCAACTAGTCATTTCTTTTGCTTTGGACGCGTCTATATGAAGCGGTTTGCAGTATGCGTGAAGCGTGGTATTAGATAAACTCAAAAGTAAACATTACGAGCAACAGTAAAATGTTATATAGATATTCTTAAATCGTAAATCTGTTTGTCATTAATTATCTTTAGAAAACAGTTGGTCCAGTGCTGGGCGCAGGCCCTCCCCTGTCGTAGTGTCGTGCAATACAGTAATCATCAGAGCAGATACTGCACTGACTACTGTTCCCAGTAATCGGTTCAGTATCACATACTTGAGTAAGCGATGGAACTTACCACATCATGAAGTTCGCTCCACACGGGGGGCTTGCAATGTTAAGCATTACAGTCATTATAACCTGAGTTCAGTCAACTATACTACATTACATTATAAACGTGCGGGCGGAGAGTGCAACCCTGTCGTGTGAAGGGTATAGTAATAAGTGCGACTAAGATGTGATCACCTAACAATATGCTTTTGCCAAAAAAGACAACCGCTTTCAAAAACTACAAAGTGAAATATTACCTAATTTTTGGAAGTCGACGGCTTTCTTTCTGTTTGTTGTTTTGTATTGCCACCGACTGCCAAAACTAAAGTTAAATTTAACTTAGTAGTTTTTTAAAGGCGGTTGTTTTTTGTAAAGTTTTTTTCACATTTTAGTACCTACTGCCTATCATTAGAATCACGTAGACACGATAACAATATGTAAATTAACAAGCAAATGTGTGTCATATTCCGCATGAACCCCTTTCACGCTATGTACCTATGCAGTTCATTAATGAGGAGTTCCATGGGGTATCTTCGATAGATAATTAATCAGCATCTTTAATTATCTTTGATCTTCAGTACAATAACCAAATCACAATACGTGTAGGTACTGTTTGTTATTGAGGAGTTCCATTATTTATCTCCGGAGATCTACATCAGATCTTCACGAAATTAATTTGGGACCACCTCAGGGGTATACCCTTTCGAATAAAAACTATTAAGAATTTTCAAAAGTGGTCGATAATTCGCGGAGAAATCGGTGATCATACAAAAAGAAAGATACGTACAGTCGAACATAGAACTTCCTCCTTATTTAGCGTCGGTTATATTGTATATTGCGCTGTACGTTGTATGATCGCATTATAGCTTTGACCATGGCGGGGACGAGCTACGCTAACATAAAAGTTCCCTCTCATCGAATGAAGAGAGCTTCTCCAATTGTGTTCCACTAATAAGGCGGCTCGGTGTATACATTTAATAGATGTCTATTATACAATAATTAAATCCGTCGAGTGCAACTTTCATTGGCGGACAGTTTTCTTTAGAAATTATTACGCCAAGATAAATGTGCAGTTATGTGATTACGACGAGACTTGACATGAGAGCTGCGCCTGTGGGCCGCGGGGCTAGCCGAACGTTACACGCCTGCATGCCGGACGACACAGAATGCCTATTCAGTTTTGTCAGGAAACGGCAGGATTGTGACCGACCAAAGTTTAACTAGACGACCTTTGCGTGAATCAGGGGACTTCTTACTTAGCCGGGAGCGAGGACACGATGTTTTACAAGTATACTTTATAATTAACGCATTAGATAGTTTGACTACACTTACGCGTACACCTACCATACATTGCTTTATTCGGGCAGAAACTGAACGATTGGTATTCGTGCTCCAATGATTTGTGTTGCTTTGTATTTACGAAAGTAGAATATGTATTACATCAAATGCTCTGGAAACATATCAACACTCCTATTTTTCATCACGGATATCTAAACTTGCGCGCAGAGCGGCGGCCAGTTAGTTTTCAGTATATTAACGCCCAGTTCAGATGTCCAACAACGGATGCTGCATCGAGGATTGGCGAGCCAGAGTTTGACAACATCCTCAATCAGTCGCAAACAGTATAAGAATGGGCCGATACGAGACATGCTCGCGACACGCGGTCACGGCGGCTTCGGCAGCCGGCCACCACCGGCAGACACCATTGTCCGCACAACAAAGTGCATATAAAAGCGTGCAGAACATTTGCATTCGTCGCCGTGAAAGTATTGTCACACTCCGTCTGCCTCACTGACGTTTTTCTTTCGTTTTTCTATTGCATTTTACTTTCTAGACTCTAAGAGGCTTTGGTGCAGCGGCGCCGGCGCACTCGTCCGAACTATGTTTAGAATATTCGCTAAACATTATACGTCTGACCCAGTAATCGTTTCCACGGTTCCAGCGTTCAGCTGCTGTTCGGCTAGGTGACCCAAAATTGTTAATTTTGGAAAGTGTTATACGTAGCGTGGTTGTTACGCTGATTACGAACAGCGAGACCAGTTAGTAGCTCGGTTCATGGTACAGCATGCAGCTGCGGCGGCGCGCTCGGCCGTCGCCGTGCACAATCGGTTCCACGTCTGGCGGCCCTAAACAAATAGATTGTGATAGAAAGTGAAAATCATCAGCTTTCCGTTTCAACGATTCCACCTTGATCTGATTATTTCGCTCAGATTTTTGGCTAGCGATAGTGCGGCATCGGTTCCGGTACCGAAATACCCCCGCGACGTAAACACTATGGCGGCGTGCGCGCAGGCGCGGGGCTCGCGCACGCTCTACAACACAACATCAAACGTTCATTAGCTAGTTGTGTTGACGCCGCTATCAATCGCGAGCCCGCGCCCGCGCATATCACTCCACATCAACATTACATATACATGAATATCTGGAGATGCGTGCGCACGGTTCTCGTCATTTGCATCACTAGCCTCACCAAGAAATAATCTTTAATTTCGTTTGATAGCAGTATCGGCCTCATTCATCTGCGGCGCTAATTCGAGCCGGAATAAACGGAGCTTACAGTCGCCTATGTTTCTAAAACCATCCTGCTAATGAACCTACTCTCTCAATGTTTACATAAAAAAACATCAAAATGTAGTAGCGACCGCGCTGGGGGAAGCAATCTAATCGGATGCGACCAACTCAGTGTCTACGACGGAGCGTTTTCCATCTGACCTCCAACGCAATTACAGGGGGATCCCGAATATAGTCGCGCGGAAATACTAAACACATTATCAAGGTGTTGGTGGCTTTGGGTTAGTACGTCGTGGTGCGTGGGGCACAGGCGCGGGTTCCGTGGGGAAGTGGGTCGCGCGCGCGGATCGCTAATTCGGGCGGGGTCAGCGGCCGAGCACGCACTAATTGTGTCACCATGCTGCACCGCCATGACACATGCGACCATGCCTCGGCTACCCTCACTTTACGCCGGTGATTTGGTGTAGTCTTATGCGATCGGAGAAAGGTAACTAGTATAGATATTGGGTCAGTTTAGAGATATTGTAGACACTTTCTTGACTAAGTACTTAAACTTTAATTTAATTAAAAAAAATGAAGTGTGTTATGATTAGGAACTCATCGCGGTTTTTGGCTCAATTCAAAACTTTATTGGAGAAATTTGATATGTTCTGTAATGTGTCACTTTTACTTTTGGATCAGCTATCTACTCAAACCGTCAGCAGAGCATATGCCCTGAAGGGAACATCTTGCTGATGTCGTTCGTGGATGATGGTGAAGTTACTCCTGACTTACAAGTTTCTATTAAATGATCTGCTCTTTAATGCTGTGTAGAGAGCGACAGAGCTCCGCTAAGGAGCCCGTCTTGTATCAGAAGGAGGTACTGACCCGTTTTCGTCCTTAATCTTCTTTTTGCGGCCCCTCTTCTTAGGCTGGTTGAGCATCATCTGCTGAGGATGCATCATGTGTGCGTGGTGGTCGTGGTGCTGCAGGTGCGGGGGCACGGCGTGGTGCGCGGGCTGGCCCAGCATGGCGCACATGGCCTCCTCCTCCACGAACGAGTAGGGGTCCTCGCACTCGCGCTTGATGCCGTTGTACAGGTCATCGTCGCGCTTAACCCCCGGCCCGTAGCCGTGGTGCTGACTCATGTCGTACGGCACTTCGGGCTCGCGCTTGAACGCGTACGGATCGCTGCCGTACTTGGGGAAGGGGAAGTGCTGGTATTGCGGCTCGGGCTGCGGGGGAGGCGGCGCCGGAGGCTCGAAGTGCCGGTAGGGCTCCGGCTCGGGCTCGTAGTGTCTCATGAGCGGCTCGTAGGGCGCGTCGGGCGGCGGCGAGGGCTCGGCCGGCGGCGCGGGCGAGCCCTCCGCGCTCGAGGGCTTGCGGCGCGCCGCCTCGCCGCTGTTGGACGTCTCGTACCCGTCGTCTTGGTTCTCCGTCGGCTTCGGCTTCTCTTCGCCCTCCTCCCTGGAACACACACAGAACTCCCTTACTTATACGATCTTATAACATCAACTGTATTCTGTCCGAACATAATTATAGCTTCGACAATGATAGAATTTCAGATAATATGTCTGTCAAATATTGCCAGTATAACGACCGAAGTGCGTATGTTTAGGAGTCATTGATAGTATCTTATTACCGAGTGAGGATTATGGAGTACGGTAGTTTCATAAATCGTTATCAAACAGAAAGCTACAAATTCTCGTCTGATCATAAACGTTTAATAATGAGCAGCGTGCCGCAGTTCCGAACACGTCTTAACACAGATTACACGCTATAACATAAAATTAATCTTAAACAAATTACCCGTCATTATGTTCGTTAAACAAATACCTTATTTTACTTTTATTACCGCAACGAGCAGTGAATTAGACCATCGTTTAATTCGGATCGAGTTTATAACGAGAAACGGACTAAAGTAGCTTGAGCCGAAGAAAGTTTCGGAGCTCATCGTAGTTGCTCGTAACTTTTTTCTAACCTACACTAGAGTTTCTCCAGCGTCGTGGGTGCAGCCACAGACTCGGTACAAATGCCTGCGTCGTACAAATATTTAGTTTTGAAGAGTACCAAACGGCCGATCGTGTTGTCTGGCTGATTTGTGGCGACGGATCATCGTTCCTTTGATAAATGTTGCGTCGTGGACGGCCAGCAGCGGCCTAACGTCTTTCGTCACGCACATTTTTCACATCACTCTCACGCAAATTCCTGCCGGTGCCCAGAGCCGGCGCACACTCCTCACGATCGAGAATGAAATCCATTGTGAAAATAAGGTTTTAATATACGCTAGTGATCGATTCGAGCGTGCTATACAATAGGTGATTGAACTAGAGAGACGTCAGTGCAAAGTTGACCGTGTGGAGCCAGCGCACGACACAAACTCCAAACGGAATATATAGATCAGCTGATCACACGAGTGCACTCGCATCGGACATTATGCCACATGTAATAAACATAAACGGCGCTGAACGAGCTCCATTCATAAAAGTGTTCTCTTGAATTATTACCAACTCGCTACTAACTTATTATTGGAATTGATGTAGTAAACACATAGTAACCAATATATGTTAGTATTCCGTTAGGTAACTATTTATGAACTATTAAATAAAGTGAATTGTTTATTTAAATGTTCAGATGTTAATGCTAATTTGTTGGATAATAATGTTATTAAAAGTGTATTTATGGCGATGTGAACAGTCGTGGCGAGCGCTCGTGTCTGTGCACACTGTACAGTACAGCGCCCTGTGTGCGTGACGTGTAGCTGTGATTGTGGTCGACGGGTCGTCTGTCGCCGCTGCTGCGCGGCAGAGGGGTGGAATCTGAGAATGTTGCGGCAGGTGGGGTGCGTTTGTACTGTATTTACACATTTTAAGCGCAATACGAGCGCTTCGAATACCGCAACCCGTGCTAGGGAAGCACGGAGGCCGAGGGATGGGACGATGGGAGCAACAGATATCATTCGATTTGTAAACTTGTCGCGATATGAGGGCAAACGCTTCGCGGTTATCAGTCGGTTCTTTGTTGCAGCTTGTGCACTCTTACAATCTGTGTGGAGGGCAAGCGTCTGTTATTTAGTTGCACTGTGTCGACGCACTCGCACCGTGCGCTCTACACAGTCTACACTGCAGCTCAGTTTGTAAGACTGATGGGCAATAGTTATTCCACTATTTACTTACAAGTTCAAGTTTCACCATATTCGGAAATCTTAAAAAATACTTCTTTTAGGTTTTAAAATAAGCATCTAAATATGCTTTGACCTCCAAGGTCAAGATTGAATGCGTTGTGTAACGTGTCTTGTCGCTTACTTGCTCGGAGCTCACGTCGATCCTACGTAGTACGTGCGAGCGGGTGACGCGTCGGCACGGTGCAGCACTCGCACAGAAGAGCAGTCAACGACCCACTTCTGTGCAGATAACGCCGCAGATATTGACTCGATGATTAAACTATCCGCCGCGCGTTGTGATAACTCGTAAGGCGTACTGTACTCACTATGCTCCTACAGCACTAATATAGAACGTAGGTACCGCCGCTACACAGCTACGTATACATAGATATATCCTAGCGAGTCGTCGGCGCTTGACGAACGAGCTCTTTATCTCGACGCTCGTTGCTAGCAGCTCCACTTACAATGGTTTCTGCACAGCACAAGTAACAAACCAATTGTACTTGATCCTCATTTCCAAACTCTTATTGACCCGCTTTGAAAATGTTGTATTTAGAAGTAGAAATGGTGTACAATTTTATTGCAACGCAGTTCTGCCCGCGACACGTCATCGCGGCCGAGGGAGGACACTTCCTTCTGCACACATACTGCAAAGAGTACATTATTTGTATGAGTTGTTCCATTTGTCTGTGTGCTATATACGCTTTGCTGTTCAACTGTACATCTTTATAAACTCAGTCGTTCGCGTAGAATCCACAATTTAGCGATTTTTCTGAACGGTTGATGCGAAGTAAAATTAACGTTATGCCTGCCTAGAGGTACCGTTAACCTCTTTAGTTCGTCGAGAATTCGAATGCACATGTTCGATGTTAGCCTCTCCGGACAAACCGATATGCCGACAAAAGGCAAAACGTAAATGTGTTTAACCGCCGTGCAAATAGGCGTGGCTTAGGTGTCCAGCTATTATTATTAAATGATTAGTAGTGATGCGGACTACGTGAGTCGCGTCCATGTGGCTGCGTGGATGGCATTGAGTGGAGTCGGTCGATGCTGTGATAAAGGTTTCGTCCTACAAGTGACAGGGAGACACGCCGGGAGGTGACCGGCCGCCCGTAAAAACGAACCCGGCCGCATCACGCCAACCGACACTATACACGTACCTATAGCGTGTACCTATATGTACTCGCGCACTATGTGGGAGTGAGCCCGAGCGACCTATACGAACCTGTGCTCCAGGACTTAGCTATATAGGTATATTGTTCGGGTACAAAAAGATTTAAAGATACTCATTTAAATGTCTGCGCGGGTACCTACTAAAGCCCTAATTATGAAAACACAACAATGAGTACCTACCAAAGCGTCGTCTCGACTGTATGTGTCAAATATCAAATTCGTTTATTAATCCAACGACCACGTCAACAGTAGGGTAGGTAGTACAGACACTCCCGTTACAGTTTATGGGTAGATACCTACGGCCCTCCGACACAGCTGCAGAGAAAGAAATGATCCCACGATCCTACACCCAGCGTTACACTTATCGGATTAAAAACCTTCAAAAGACGGTTAGGTTGGCAACAAAAGTAGAGAGCACACGGCACCTATCTGTGAATAGTTAATTAGGCAAGTATTCGAAACGATACTGCGTGTGGTAAATGAGTTTTAGCGAAGAGCACGTAGTTATGTAAGTAGGAGCAGGCGAGCGAGCAGGCCGGGCTGGGAGAGGCGATGTGTCTTGTTTCGACGCCGCCGTTGCTATGGCTCGGATCGATGGCGGTCGCCCGATCTGACGGCACACACTTATTAAGTACTCAGTATCTTTGTACCTTGCTGCTGAATATTGTATGTGATAAACGCTGTCCTGTCCCTCCCTACTTATGAATTACCAGCCGTCGACGGCGCCCGAGGAGGCCGGCGCGGTTACGTAGCTTACGAACGTATTATGTTATTCAACATTTTGTAGTTTTAAGGCTTCTCTGAATTCTTATTGCGCCTATACAAAAGTTCTGCAAAGTTTTTGATGGACTTCTTATTGAGTATAATTTTGACACAATATCCTTATTCCTTTGTTAGCCCATTTCCAAGCGAATCCATTGCGTCACGTTCCAACTTTTGGTATAAACAATTAGAAGCCTTAACAGTGGTGAGCGAACACTTGCTCACGTTCCCGACTCCAAGAACATCAGGTAAATAACAATAATAACGCCAGCCTATATTGTCCCACTGCAGGGCAAAGGCCTCTTCTCATACAGAGAAAACATGCGCACTGATCACCACGCTCGCTTAAGGCGGTTTGGCGATTCCAGGCATTATATAAATTACTCAAGTCCCACGTAATGAGACACAATTAGTTTTCTATTGTTCTGTCATACCGGTAAGTCAGCTGGGGCTTGACCGGTTTAAGATAAAGCAAGAGTTTTATCGCTTGAAGACTCATATCTACTAAGTTATTAGCACTTAGAGCGATGGTTATCTGTTCAGTAGAAATTGTCTTCGTTTGTGAAAACCATTTATTGTCCTTTCTGCTTACGTTAGTAGTCGTTACCCACGTGTGCAATCAGTGAGCGTAAGTGAACTGGTAGCACTTTTAATTACAAAACAGTGAACACATCGCCGCTTCCTATAGTTAAACAGCTGGTTTCAATGTCATTTTCCTTTTGGAACTAAAAGAACGCAATTCGTCACTATACAGTCGCTATTCTGCCACTTGTCCAGAGATAGATTCCTGGTTAGAACGGCCTGTGTCCAGCCTTGGGCTGCAGTTGGCTAAGGAGACAGATTGCTGGGCTCAGCTTTGCTTCAAAAACTGGTTTTGAGCTCATTAGCAAGTTATAAACACTTGCACTTGGCGGTAAAGTATACGTAAACGTGTACAGTTTAAGTACATCAGGTGGTCGAAGTAACAAGTCTTCAACTTGGGACATATGTATACTACGTATGCGTAGGTATGTCTGCCTACGAGATCGGAGTACGGACGAATAAATTTGCGTGGCTGTACGGTTTCCGTTCACAACGAAAAAGTTTTTATAAGTGAGTTGAGCGTGTGTTCGGCACAATCGTGCTTGATAGAGTAATGTCAAGTGTCAAGGGTAGGGCAGGCATTAGTGCGGCGCGTTGCGACTCTTTCCTTGCTGTCTCGTGTCTTGGGTGGAACTGTTTGGCCATTTGACACTGCATAATCATTTCATCAGGTAATTGACTATTATTCCGCCGCTGGAATTAAATCCGAGAGTGAGCACTGCCAGTCCCCTCGCATTCGCAGTAAGTGTAGTTGTTTTACTTAGGTATACCATTTGGACAAACTCGCTAAATTCTCTTTCCGCTCCAAAAAGGATCGAGGTCACAGGTTTTCTGCCTAGAATGTCTACTTGTTAGAGTGTATTCGTCTGTCTGTGAAACAACACGACTTTGCGCCTTGGAATACGGTCCTAGGTTTTCTCAATCAATAACTGAGATACCACAAAAGCAAAAGGCCTAAAACAGCGCAAAAAAAAAAATCGCATGACACTACATTTGCGTCTCTAATTATTTTTATGTTGCAAAACTTCCAACTAATTTTAGGAAAACGAATTCTTGTTCTTCCCTTATTGTAACGTTTCAATGTCGAGTGTCGTGGCAAACAATTTAAATTTACATTTTCGAATAGCAGCCCTGCTCACGGGTCATAGGCCAATGTCTAATACGAATTTGCGCGGAGAGTGCGCTGCGGAATTGTGCGTTTTTTTATCTATAGCTGCTTGCTACCACGTGTAAACGCTTCGATAGTTAATTGCGTTTCGAGACAGAATTCTGAGAGAAGGGCGAGTTCGAACAACAAGGCGAATGGGATTCAACTGACAGCGAACCGCGGCTTAGGGTATGAACAGATGCTATAGAGTGCGACGAGCGAGAGCTCCTATGAGGCAAGGGGCTCTATTCAGCATTGTGGACGGCTATGAGTAGTTAATATATGTAGCTCGTGTGAGCGGTAATAGTATAAGTTAGCAACCGTTTAAACTGTATAAACCCAATATTATTCACTTTCATTTAGAAATTATGTGGCATTAACCACTTCATGTAGATAAAATCTTCTATGAAATCCTTACTAGTGTTATTCAGGTATTTGGTTTAAATAACCAACAAGTCGAAAGTAAGTGGGGTAGGAGAAGTGTTTCTGTGACAGTCAGACAGTTGGCACGCAGAACAACGACACATCCAAAGGATAAGTACAGCACAGTATTTGATTTAGGTGTATGAGCTAGTTTTATTCATGCTCAGTGTTTCTACACGTCTACTCTTGCATATGGGCTAATCATAGTACGTGGTATCAACGTGAGATTTTTGTTATACAGATTGGTCACGTAACATGCACGCTACGTCACGACATACTGAATTTGACGCAACGGACCATGCAGTGCGGCTTATTGCCACTAATGATGACCCAATGTAACCCCTCAGTATGACAATGGCGCGGGGGGACTCCGGGTCACAGGGGACAGACAATACAGACATGACACACTATGGAAGAAAATACAACACAAATGTCTTGAGAATAAATAATTAGGCGATTATTTAGCAATATTAAGGAGGTGCTATGAGCGGCGAGTAACGCGACGACGCGAGTAACAAGTACGGACCACCTAAATAAAAGACGGGAAAGGGACCGATGGCATAAAGAGCCGACGTCTGGGAAATTGGGATGCAACAGAAGCGAGCGGATACTCCATCGCGTTATGATTCAAGATCGCATTTACTATACTCAACATAAACCAACTAGCTTTTCTAAAATTTGTTAGTATTAAAGCTAGCTCCTACCACTTACAATATGCTAGGTACCATTATAAAACAGTATCCAAACTGCCTTCAGGCTGCATACTGGTAATGGCACCGCGCCTCGGTACATACAACCAGCGTGTTGTGACATTACCTACTCGTGTGGTGTATTGTTTCCCTGCACATGTCGCAACTTTTCAAGAATCCGTGTTTTGTTGAACTTAGGTAATTCTGTATCTTCTTCTAGGTCATTGCGAACTGCCATACGGATTTGACGGCGATTTTGTGTTGCTAGGTACGTCCATGTTGTGCTTAGCCGAGTTACTAGATGGGTAGGGTTTGCGTACTCTGTATTTTGTATAGTTTTGACGCCTTAAAAATAACTCAGATTGAATATTTTAAAAAACAGAAATGTATTGTGGACATATCAGTTTGTCAATCTGCGGACTGTGGGTGCTGTAGCCGTCTCATGTGCGTATTCGCGCCACACAAACTGCCTGGGGAATGACTATGAGAGGTGTTCTCCCATGAATTTGAAACTCACAAACACATTTCCTCAAGCCGGCTGGTTGACGTTAGACTAGACGTCTATACGTACGTAGCTATGTGAAGTTGCCGTAAAGGCTGGCCGCACAAAGCGCAGGTGCACGGAATGGGCAGTGCGTCTGCGAGGCGTGTGGACGGCGCATCGACATCGACGTGTCTGCACACCAACTCGGCGCTTTTGGAGCGCTTTGTGGGAACAAAGCAACTTTTACCCAACTATTTAAAGACTGAATGTGGTTTTATTCCCATTTTCCTCGAAAGGTTAGGCAGAGGAGAACAGTACAACCATATTTCATAATTTATTATATGTATAGATTAGGCACAAGTTTCATGTGTACTGTCTCCCATGGACGAGCCTATTGGATTTAATCCGACACAAAAAGGAATCCAGGCTTCTATGAGAAATTCCTAATATAAGAACCCACTATCATGTTACCTGGCCATGGCTTTACATATTGGGGACCACTTTTTGATGTGATTGTGAGCATGTTTCGTTCTTAGTTGATACATAGATGGCGTCTGTTAGCGATTATCGAATCCAGCGTGGCTGTAAACGTGTGCAGCGCATTGTGTGACGTCACTGATGACTTTGGCTCTCCAAGTCATCCGATATGATTGCTTGGAGCCTTGACGACGCTCCGATGTTTTCAACGCCATGATACTCACGTAAGTTATACAGCACTATTGCTAACTGCGTAGGTATGTCTAATTCCATGTACGGGGATACGTTTTGGGATCGTAGCGCACTTTAGCAAAGATACATTTTAGGTAGTTGAGCAAACGGACTAGAGTTTTACAGCCATTTTAAGGGCTCTCCAAAGAACATCAATTACTTCCACTATATCGGTACCTTATACTACGGTATCAATTACTACTCACTGCTTACTTTTGTGTGAGACATAGTTGAGTCGTTGGAGACAATCAGTCTGGGGTTTCTTTTGTGGTGAAACACACACTAGCTGCGTTTTACATTCAAAGAACATGGCAGAAGCAATGGTTAAACAATAGCAAAGCTCGATGACTTGTTTGAAGTAAAATTGCATAACATTCATTCAGTCAATTTTCATTCATCTTTTGACTTGATCCAGAAATATCTAGCGTGTCATACCAGAAAAAGTACCGGGTGGTGATGACACATCGAGTTTTAAGGAGAATAAACAATATGTATTAAGACTTCACCTAGCTTTACAGGGTACACAAACACAGAGTTTACAACATAAAAGCGTGAAACTAGAAACTAAACTCGTGTAGTATGAGCATGAGCCACCGTCATCAGCCGCGCGGCGTAAACTACAGACAATACAAGAGGTACAAAGTGGAACATGTTGTAAACTTGATGTGCCATATTAACGGCCGACATCTATAAACTACCTATTAAGAATAATATGGCATTCTGTCTATTTGGGAACTTTCGACAAAATAATGGAATACAGTAATAAATATAGCAAGTGTTATGTGCAGCTGCTAGGAGTCAAGCAACATGTCGATTAGCCTCGATGCCACACGCCTGATGTGATCACGGCGTCGCTGCGAGGGTGCACCCTGCGAGACATCCTGGTCGAGTATGCATGTCGGTCAAGGCGAGGCAGCTCGAGGTCTTTGTTTCGACTCCCAATTAGATAAGCTAGCGCACACGCGTCTAAATTGTAAACATGTCGAACACAAATGTCCAAACACGAGTTTTAATATGTTTGGATTGTATTTGTTTTTGTTATCAGATAACGCGTACGTATTGCCAGCTTATCTCAGGATTTCCTCTCGTTCGCTCGTCGATCGACTGGCAACAATCTTCGGCGCTATCAAACGCGTATTAAGTATTATGATCTTGGAATATAATTAAATATATATCTACTTAATTACCCACTATATAGGCATTATGTACGCTGAGAGTACATTATAATTATTTCCCAGAGGACAGACTTTAACCGTGCTAGTTAACAAAGAGTTAGCAACTGTTTTTCGTAGTTTGCAAATCTCTCATTTTGCGATTATTTGAGACTTACAAGAAAAATCGAAACTGCGTTGTTTTCTGACCTTGGGGTCCTGGCCACAGTGGCTACCACTCTACTACATTTGTGATCTGACCTTGTGCCACACTGAGATACTGTGTGTATGTTTCAAGCCAATATCATGTGGTAGCAAGTGAATAAGGTAAATATGAAACCCCATTTTAATTGAGGGTGGTGTCATGTCACAGGTATTTGTTGCCAAGAATTACTATCTTGCCCGTATGTAACACCTTCTTCTGACTGTTTAAACCATAAAAATGCTTAAAGAAACATTACATCACATAATTAGGTGGTGTTGTGATGTGACAGTGTTGTGTATTATGGACATAGTCATGCATGACTGCTGCCCCTGGTATCCTTCAGCAACGTCATGAACTCATGACATAGGAAATGTATAATAGCTGAGCATACTAATTAGCTTTTTTTCATATTTTTGTTCCCACATTTTAGTCACAATGAGACACAATGAATAAATAAATATGCAAATAACATGTGTATACATATACATATTATAATGTGACGTTATCTGTGGACATTTACCTATGGGGTGGCATCTGACACCAGCACCCTCATAAAAATCAATGCAGGTGAGTGCGTAGTTTACCACTACCAGCACTGGTACAACAGCTTGAGTTAAGTTGATTATTATCAACATTTGCCTTGCATTCACACATTCAATGGAATACTACTACACACGTCAACACTTCAGGGGCATGTGTTTTACACTCTAAAGAGGGATACAACACAATAATTTCAAGCCAGTGTGCTAACTTATAAGTGAAATCAGGTGAGAGTTCATAACTGCTTACATAACTGACCACAGTTTTAAGCAATTTTATTTTTACTTAGTTCTGTTACATAACAGCTTAGTTTAAGCACTAACTATGGTTAGAGCAAACTCTAACTGAAGTTCGTGTCTAGCTTGATAGTGTTGTGCAACAAACTGAAATGTACACCTTTCAATGACTTAATCATTTGATTAAGTGTGTTCCTATGAGTCATTGAGTGTACATAATAATAGTGTTACACTATTTAATTGTTGTTTACAATGAAATTAATGTCCTGCATAAATTACCACTGATATAACATTACCTACCTAATATTGGGTTCAACAATGATTTCCATGAACAAATTAAGTAATTATTGGAGAGAAACTTAGTTCCTGAACATGTTCCAATCATTGAAGGAAAACCATTCTAAATATTGTTTTTGAGGTCGACTTATCAAATGGTGAAACATCATGTGCTCATACACAAGTGTCCACTGTACAGGACAATAGGTATACAGAACTATATTTATAGGAACAAGTACTTTCTGTGTGTCATGCTGAGTGTATTTGGTGGTTGGTACACTCGACAACAGGCTTGACTAGTTAAACTAATTGATCATAGTCCTGCCTGGTACATCAGCAACTACACACTCTTATAGACAGGCATAATTGATTGATGCCATAATTGGCATCAATTTGATTAATATAATATCTAATGAATACAAATGAAATAATTAAGCAAAAAATCAAATAGTGTGAGGAAAGGTAAAACTAGAATATCACGAATATTGCACACATGCACAGCTTCTGCTCTCCTCTGGTGAAAGATGATGGCATCTCTTTGGTTGTGCGCCAAAGCCAACTTCGAATTAAAAAAAAAATGTCTGGATATGATTCCCACTCATATTAAAATTATGTTTTTGTTTTATTTTACAAATAAACGGCATACTATAGAATTTCAACATGTTTCTTTGTTAACATTGTTAACAGAATAGGTATATACAGTGTAGCAAGCACATAATTGGTAGTTTTGCCTTTATTATCTCATGAAGCATGTTTATATTTTAGATCTGCTTACACAACAGCCTAAATGCACAAGAAACTATTTAATAATTATCAGTTTGTGCTGAGTAATGTGTGCCTATGATTTACACATGCATTATGTAGTATTTAGCTAATCATCTGCAAATACAGTGAAATTTATATTAAAATATTATGTCAATAACAGAGATAAGCTATTGTGTAATGTATAGTAAGCTGAATGAGCTGCGTGTAAACAAATGTTGATGTGATTGTAAAAACTTGAGAGTGTAACTTACCCGGCACCAACACCAGGTGCAGTGGTGGAGAGGCCCTCACACACACTCACACACAACATCACAACAATACACCACGCACTAGATCACCCTGAATATCAACGACTTGTCATTAGCCTTCCTCAGATTGTACCACATACAGATTGAACACTGCTCATCATGGAGATTGGACATTCACACATTCACCATTATGTTTGTTTAAACAATAAGCTGTCAATTTATGCTTCACTTAGCATTCATTGATCAGCTGTGTTCTACAAGTTGTGGGTAAATCTAAATGAACTCCAGATTGATGTTTATTACATCATTAAATTAATTCATAATAACTATAAATCAAATGCTCCTAATACACATAAACATTCACAAGTTATGACTTACTTGTAGATTATTTGTTTATAAATATAAACAGTTTCAATTTTTCCTGTATTCTGTGACTAGTGGTAGAAGGTAATGTTAGAATTGTTCATAAAATAGATAAATTCAACTTGTGAGTGGAAAACAAACATGCTCCAAAGTGTTGAATATGCAAAGTGTTGTGACACAGGAACCATTAACATTTAAAGGCAAATTCAAATAAAGTAAAAACTAGCCTGGCACTGGTAGATACTACTATCCAGTTTGAACACTGTTCACAAAGAATGCAGAGATAAAACAACTTTGTGTGCAATCATGAGCATGATGTAACTCAGTCACTTGAAAACCTGTAGTCCTTCTAGTTTTATCACTCCTACCAGTTTGTTAATAGTTTGCTAAGCAGGTAAATGACCTGAGTGTAGGTAGGTATGGAACACAATGCCAACACTGCTCCGAGCCACACTAGCGCACCTCACCTGAGCATGAAGCCGCCGGTGGTCACATGGACTGCACAACTTGCTGAGCACGTCCCTGCACACTCACTGTCACATTAAATGCTAATTGAAACCGTTTAATGAGCAATTAACTCGGAATGGCAGCAGTTTATAACTGAGACAACACAACTAGCACCCGGCACACACAGAGGCATACTCTCACTGACCACCGTGACACACTGTAGCACACACACTGCACTCCAGCGCCGCCGAAGGCCGAGCGCCTCTCCTGGACCACTCAAAGGCACAGTCACGACCTAACCTCAAAATGCACACTAGAATGAACAATAATAATTGACAATCAGCCAGATGTTAGCAAAGACGACAAACACACTCATGACATCACCGCCGCCGCGGAGTGTACGAAACTTCACAAAGAACGCGAACGCTGGCCGTGCGAGGCTAGCAGTATGGATTTGTGGGCAAATGCTTTGTTTGAGTAGGTTGGTACGTACTCGCAGCCTTCACTGCATATAGCTATAGATAGGTAGGCGCGTATGTTAGGTATGTGTGTAGTGTGTAATGCACGGGTTATATGCACCTAGCCATAATTCACTCGGGCGTTTGGAGAGCGCCACGGCCGGGCCGCAGCGAGGCCGAGCGCCTCTCGCGCCGCCCTTTGTCTCGGGGGCGGCGCGACAGGTTTCGTGCGGCCCGCAAAAACTGTAAACACGATTCTGATTTACGATCCCGGCTGGACGAGTCATTCATACGGGTGGCGCCGGGGCTGAGCGGGCGGAGGCGGTCACGCTCGGCCGCCGCGCTCGCTGCTCGATCGCTATCAGCCTGGCCGCGGTGTCCTCGGCTCGCGAGCACTAGCGCGAGCGGACGATGCGACCGTTTCGAAATGGCGCAACGCGGAGGCCGTGACGCCGCGACCGCACGAGTGAGAGAATGTCCGCTCGGCGCGAGCGAGAAACGAGCGCGGACGGGCCATTTCGCAACCTCGGATGGGCTCGCGGGGACCGAAATAATCCACGACGTAAGAACGCGGGCGGAACGAGCACGGCACGCTGCAGGCGATGGGTGCGGGCGACACGATACTCACGGCCTGGCCACTCGCAGCGGGTCAGCAGCGCCGGCGTCCATGGCGCGCCCAGGCCCTGGCCGCGGCCGGGCTCCGGGCCGTCGGCCGAGCGACGCAACACTCTCTCCGATCTCACTCGGAACGCGACGACGAACACCGTCGCATCATCTTGACGACACAGCACATCGACCGCGGCACTTCTATACGCGTATAAACACTCCGCGAACGGTGTTTTGTTACATCGGTTGACTTTTCTTTGAAAAATCAATATACATTTTCCCAGAGTTTAGAGATACGGACGAGTCGATGTCCAGCGCAGGTTAGGTGCGTGAAGTTTGCAAGCTTTTTTAGCGCACCGGTGTTACCAACATTTTTTTGCCTATTTTTTGTTTTGGGTGTTGTGATTTTTTTCTAGTGATTTGCGGTGCACTTCACTCTAGTCGCGTAGCGTTGGGTCTTCCATAATGCTCGCGTGTCGCGTACAGTGGCGCCACTATTTGAAATGATAAACTACAAAATAGATATTTGCTATTTGTAATGGATTAAAGTAGAAATAAATACATGCACATTAATGTTATTCAATATTTATTAATAAACTTATAAAGATATCATTTTTTATGAGTTTTTACAAAAAAAATAATATAACAAATTAATAATCTCTAGTTATTTGTAATGGATTAAAGTAGAAATAAATACAAGCACACAAATAGTAAAATAAGTAATCCAGAATCAGTACAACTAGCTTCGCAACGTAGAATTAGCGTTTCGGAATTAAGTTGGAGGAGTTGAATCTCACTTTAAACATAAAAAGTGAAGAGATCACACCTCCACTTGATCCTTCACGCGTCGATGGTCTGTGTCAGGATTAGTTGTCTTCCCGAGTGGCCCGTGGGATGATGTCAACGTCGAGGCGAGGCGGCATCACGCGTGAGCTGGAAAGATAGATCTGGCAGCACATGGCTCAAACTGTCAAGATCTCCTGTCCAACTCAGACGTGAGGCCTAGCACGTGGCGGTGTTCGGTGAGCCCTGAAAAACAAAATAATTATTTATACGACATGAATGTTGTCTGGTGCGTGTTTGTTCAGTGTGACAATCGTAGCGCGTGCACTCGATATGGAGCCGGGCGGCTCGCTATCACCGCTCGAAAAGGTGCGGCTAATGTTTTCTGATAAGAGCAATGCTT
Organism: Hoplodrina ambigua; assembly: GCA_949774945.1. NCBI lineage: Eukaryota > Metazoa > Arthropoda > Insecta > Lepidoptera > Noctuidae > Hoplodrina > Hoplodrina ambigua. The sequence goes on from OX458989.1 coordinate 10,063,249, forward strand.
TTCCCTGTCGCGTCAGCGACCCTGCATAGCTGTGTAGCGAATGTAGCCGCAATTTAATTATTGCCACATTAAGAAGATAATTTGTACGTACTCCGAGCGGCAAATCACACGGAGCGAGCCCACACATGTGCCATTGGACCACCATATGTTATTACGTAATCGTTGTCGTTTTGTATTAACAGTGACACTAATTCAGCCGCATAACTGTAGCTACAACGGACGGCCCCGGGGTGAACACAAACGGTGATCTAATTATTACATTGCAAAAAGTTGCTCGATCAAGAAGTGTGATTGCCACGTCGACAGTTCCTATCGAGGCACGAGAACAAGATAAAAGAAAAGATTTTGTTTCACCAGGATCCGACAATTGGAACGTCACCGTCATCCGTGCTCCGTCGAGGAGTCCCGGGTCCGCGTCGAGGGTCTCCAGCACAAGTATAACACGCGCAGCTCGTCTGCACAGTCAATCGTAATCACAGCTCACACTCCGATAGAGACCCGATCGATCGATGGGCCCATATTTATACTTTCGTCGATATCTTCAGATATGATATCGGTGTACCGACACGAGGCACAAACGTCCACCATGATCGTGATAAGATTCGACGGAACGGGGAATCGATTGGCCCCCGTCAGCCGTATCAGGCGCGCAAACACTCCACTCAGCCAATCGGCAAGGTATCGGTGATAAGCAGCGGTGACGGCGCGGACGCTGCGCCGGCACCCCACGCGCCCGCGCGCCTGGCGACCGCGGCCTATCTGCTGGCGACGACTCCACCACTTCGACTAGTGTCTTGTTTGCAGTTGAGATACACCTTTATTACACTATAATTATTATCTAGCTGCTGCTGACAGATAATTTAATTATTTTCTCATAATTCTCAGAGGAGACGGAAATCAGCAGTTGCGATGATAAGAAATGCATAATTTCTTTCCGAAGATTCATTACGACCAGTATTTTGATACCTTGCGTCATAAAAGCAAGACACAAATACTAAATAAACCAAAACACACAAGTCTACAGACAGCTCCAGCGGGTGACTTCAAGAGTTCGTCATATTTAGTAGAACGTATGATATAAAGAATAATAAATTGTGCGGAAAACAACATGGTTGATACGAACCTACTTTACTAGGATACGTGATACGTGGAAGCATTTCGACATGATAGATAAGGTGGTAAAGGCGCATATCAAACGGTGTCATTTGATAAGACACAAGGTGTGTGCTTTCTGGAGCATAATATCATACACCTGTGCGAGTAGGTATCTACATAACTACACACTGCTGTCCTCTATGAACACTTCGTGAGTGGACACGAAGGGTAAGTTGGGACTTAACCTTGAGTAGTAAAAATGATATACTTGTTTGGCTACATTTCAAACTCACCAAGTATAAATTGAGTACAAGTTTCCCCCAAAGTTTAACAAATTATAAATTAAAAATGCTGTCCTGTGCTAGGAATTTCTCCTGCATCGCGGATGCATGTTCAAACATTACTATAAACTCACGCACACAAGAACCATGCAGACCCGGAACAAGCACCTGTAGGCCTTAGAAATATTTGTACCTACCGTGCGAGAATTGAACCTGCGGCATGCATTGCAGCAGCCAATCGCTAAGCCATTGCGTCAATCGTGACCGTAAACACAAATAGTATAGTTATTTAGTTTATCTGTGGGAAAAAATCTCCAGTGCCTGATAAGTAGCGAAAGAGTCGCCCTAAATATAAAAAATAATTATCAAACTAACTGCTATAAATATGCTTAATTTATACTTACCCAAAAATAAATCTTTTAAAGTCAATGCGGATGGATGGGTATAAGAAAATGCTAGCTAGGAAGTAAACCTAAACACTTTAAGCGACGATTGTTAGTGATTTATGAAAGAAAAAGACTAAGTAATTCCGCATATTGGGATAAGGGCAGGAGACTAATTAACCTACACATATGTAAGAACGTAGTAAAGTAAACCCTGCAATCCACCGCCTTCAACGTATCAACATGTCCGAGGTCATCAAGTGCTGGTTTATTGAATTTATCAGCTTCTAGATTACCAAACCGGCGCCCAGTACGCTCAGCTTTGTGATTATGATTGAATGTTTCACAATATATCTTTGATAAAGGTGACTCAGCTAGTTTCACCTGTTTTCGACTATAGTATAAGACAAGAACATGAAATGGCGCAGAAGGAAACAACAGCTGAAAACAGAAAAGTTCATGAACATGCCATATATTATAGAGAGAGAAAACCGATAGGCGAAATTCCTAACCTATGCTTTGAATATAATAACTTGGTGCGGACTTGCAGACACAGCAGATTTTTTACTTTCCATAATATAATCAGGAATTCAGCTAGGCTAGATCTACTAGTTCGTATGTGTAAGCTAGGCATTGACGCACTGTATTACATACGTATTGTGTCATAATTCCCTTCAAATAAATCCAAAAAAAATTAATGCCATCAAAGAGTAGGTATAATTGTCATCGACTTAAACTATGAACTAGCTCATTATCTATGCAAAATACTTCAATCCTTTTTACAAAAATGTTTTTTTTTTTTACATTCGATGACTAAAAAGGTTTATCCATGGCATTATCTGATACGGTCTACTTATCTGAGGGCTACGTGTGCAAAGTGCAAAGTTGTATGAAGTACTGTTGGCACTAGTCCGTAGAAATTATTGGTGAGATCCAAATTCTTGAGTGACACTTTCAGCGTGAACTGATAAACTGCGAACAGGTAAACACGGAGTGCTGGATAAAAAAAAATTGCCAACAAATACTAACGGTGGCCATATGGTTACTAATATCTATAATAGCTATTCAACATGTCCAATAGCTGAACGTGTTTCCGCTTCAGAAACAATGACAACTGTCAACATCATAACATGTTTTTTTTGTATATGCATGCATACAATTACATACAATGGTATATAATTTTTCTCGACGGCAGTCGATTAAGAATCTCAATAAAATAGAAGCACCATCTTGATAGACTCAGTTCTGATAGTTGTATAAATAATACATACAATACAATTGATACGTAGTACACCGTACAGACAGTTCATCAGATGCTTAAAAAAGTAGATTCGGTTTCACTGAAAAGTTCATTCAATTACCAACGTATCAACGTATTCTATTTTAACAGTCGCTAACAAGTCTGCTCGCACCCTCACAACGAGAGCGCGACACATAAACGTACGACCCATTCATCACGACATAAACAAAACAACTATGTTACGAGGTAAAATCAATCGGTGCACTGTCCGAGTGCAGTCGATGAATCAAACCTATACAAAATAAGAAATAAAATCGCGAGCAGTATGAATATCGCGGGCGGGCGGCATGGGCGGGCGGGAGCCTGGCGGCTGGCGGCTGGTGGCTGGCGGCGTGAGGGGGGTGGGGCGCGCCCCGGCGGCGGCCGTGAACTGGAACTTCGGAAACTTCTGTCGTATTGTGTTTACATTGAACTTTGTTATGTGGGTTAAAGTTAAGCCAGAGTTCACAACGTGTGTGCCGCCCGCTTTACTCGATTGCAAAGTTGACTCTCAAGTTTGTCGTATCGATTTTCATCTCGTGTTTACCAAATGTTTCAAGGTTGCAGACGTTTTCTGATATTAGGTTATGATCGGATGTGATACAGACGTACTTCACGAACGAAGCATTCACGAACTTTTAATGAAATATTATGTGGGTACTTGACGAAGTCAACGATTTGCTACTGTAGCGGACTGGCGGTCGAAGTCAAAAGTCACCGCAGCCTGGAACGCAAAGGGCATAATTACGGGAACACGGATGGGTTTTAGTCAGTCAGAGTCTGACACAGTCTGTCTGATACTTCCTTCCGCTCCGCGCAGAGCGGATGATGTCTTTGTTTCGATGATGTACTAATCCTTAAAAAACAAAAAGGCAGGCTGACAGGCAGGTCAGCATTGCAACGAACCAAGCAGAAGCGTAGCGTACCTTGGCGGGGCCCCGTATAAAAATTTGTTTGGGGGCCCTTAGAAAGGGTAAAGATTTCTCAAAAAAGAAAAAAATGATTCCATAAAATTAAAAGAAATATTTATTCATCATAATTATCTTTCTGTCTGAGTTTTAAAAACAATTCCAATTAAATATTAACTCTCCTTGCTTCTTTTTCGGCAAACCAATTAATTAAATCATTCATAGCTGATGATGACTTTAGTTTTTCTTAAGTTTCTGCCTCTATGGACAATAGTGACAGGTCTGACAGGCGTTCCTGTCCCATAGAAGTTCTTTAATAATTTTTTATCAGTTTTATTTTCGAGAAACTTCTTTGGGAATTTTTTATAAAAATTTTTACGCACCTTGGGGGCCCCTGTAGGCCAAGGACCCCGTATAATTGATACGGCAGATACGGCGGTAGCTACGCCCCTGGAACCAAGTTACAATGAAAGTGCTCTAGATTACTTTAAAATATTAGCATTTTTCAAATCAGTATCTGTTTGGGTTTGCATGTTAGACAAAGTTATTTACACACATTCTCTAATAACTTCGTGATTGGCAATTCGTGTAAGTAAGAAAGATAGGTATAAAAGGTACACTGCTAAAAACTTCGTAAAAAAATATTTAAACCTGCTGGAAACTAAAATGACACTGAGCTATAAGAACCAGTTGAACTCGGGAACAAATTAACGTGCGTATGAGTATAATATCGTGAGTGGCGCGGCACAAGCGGTCTCACATCCTTCGCGACTGTGACGTCACAATGAGACGACCTCTTCACACACTCGTGACGACGATTATATTTCTATAACAATTGTATTTATAGAAAAACTTATGTTCAAATCTTAGATTAATTTAATCAAAGGTTCCAATATATTTAATTCGAGGTGTATGTTTATTTATACTGCAGAAGCTGCATGAGTACCTAAATCACATGGATATCTTAAAAGTTAGGTCTTCAAAGTTCTATAATTATGTAATGACTTCACGAGCACTTCTATGGTAACGCCGAAGGCAATGCTAAGGCAGCACTTATTGAAATTGCCGCCTGGTAGATTTAATTCCACTGTAGGTTTTTCTAAAATAAATAAAATTAATTATACAAGCTGAAACTACATCACAAAAATCATTTGGTTAAAAAAAACAGCAATATCCAAAATTCGTATGTATTGTATATCCATATCCATAGTAATCCAATCCAAATTATATCCTTTAATTACGCGTACGAAGACGCGGGCAAAAGCTAGTTAAACCATATAGTGAGGAGAGCTGGCTTCGAAATCGCCACTACTAATGATCTTCTCACATCGGCCTTAGTCCGACTCAGCTGCTTTCCTGGTGGGTATTGGCATCTTGCCTGGTGTCCTTGCATGAGTTCCGGTAACACGCCGTGTTACTATTTGTGCCTGTGCTAAAGTTCCTGGTGTGCAGTGTCGACGCCCGACGGGGTGCTCTTGCTACATGTTGCTATAAAGGAGAGCGGTGGTTCTCTTACTGATTACACAACAGCGTAACTCTGCTCAAAAATAATGCAAATTGATTAATCAAGATAGAAGCAAAAGATAAAACAGGACTTTATAAAAGAGTTAAACATCCTGAAAGTATGTTATACCTAATCACGTAGGTGTAATATCCGACTGGTTACAGCGCAATGTGTCCCTGGCCACATAACACGCATTAGATTGGGTGTGAGTGCGCGTATCATGTGCGCATCGGCCCCACTACACTATCTGATAACAGCCACACCTGAACCTATTTTTCCTTATCACGACACAGGTTCCTGATAAACTTTCTCTATATTAGTTTTTTTGATCAGGTTAGCCGACAACTTTAACATCATTTAGTAGGTACTGAGAAATTATTAATTTCAAATACTTCAAACCATACTAGAATATCTAGTTTTAGAAATCTAATCATAATTTAATTAAGATTGAAGTAATCTTCACTATGTAAATATGTTGACTATCCAGTAAGTAGGTACAAAGGAGTCGTATAATCACGTGTGTACGCGTACACCCACACCGACTTACATGTTCTTCCGAGTTGATCGGTAGAATAGAAGGAGACTTTTAAGAGGAAGATCAGGCTTTAAATATGGTCAAAATTAGATTCCTTCTCAGACCTGCTTTCAATCACGATTGGACTCCACATGTGCGGTTGGTGAGTATAGTACTGAATGTCTGGACGTGTCTTACCATTACTTAACTCTTATAAATACATTACGAATAAATTCGTCTCATGGAACGTTGCTAAATCAGAGTACGTGTGTCGAAGATCGAGTTGAATGTAAAATGGCGTGCGATTGTGTGGATTGCTGATAATAAACTATGATGATAATGGAACGAAACTATTTAATGTTCAAAAAACCCGTGTTGATGTCTGCTTCCTGGTTTTCATAGTCTATGTGCCTACCAGCTGATTCCATGAACCAATTACATTCAAGTAATAAGTATTGTTATCTTAATATCCTTTATCAATGCTAAAAATAGGCAGGCGGAGTGTTTATTACGTGTCGAGTATTGTGCTGCGGCTGTCAAGGTCCCACCTTGGACATGTTGTAGTGACACAAGTGTCAGCAGAGATTTTCCCGACTATTTCAAAATTGATGCATGATTGCACGCTATGGTACGAATATCTATCTGATGATTTGGAAATAAAACTAATAACTGCATTGGTGTTGTTAGAATTTAGGTAGGTACAATAATCAACAATATTATATATTTTTTTAAAGGAAGCACTTAATGCTACCGTGCTGTTTCCTGTGTGCAATGTCAAGGTTATTGCGATCCCAGATATCTCATGTTTCTGTAGTCACACGGGCGGGCGCGGCTGCTCCTACCAACCGCAATTCAACTACTGCTTGATGGTACCTATGCAACTCCGTCAGTAGCCTGTAGTGTTATTTTCGTTAGAAATTAGAAAAGCCCTTGAGGAATTTCATAGCCTCAAAAGCATACCTGCATACTATACTGTAATAATATCGTAAAAATATCTGTAAAAAATATGTAGGTAATGGTAGGTATACCCGTATGGTACCTACGTACGAGAAATTGGTTTTCACGTAGATAGCAACGACGACATCAACGTAGTAGAAGTTTGTAGGTAACGTATTCTTTCTTGTACGAAAAGCAGCCAGCAAGTCTGTCTACTTGGGTCTAGGAAAGGTGGTTGGTGTTTAGCTGGTCATGGTATTTATGTAGCATAAAAATAAATAATTCAAACACCTACCAACTCTAATTAAGTACCTACTGAAATAGCGTGGTGCTTAGTTCTTAGTATTATCAATACCAGTTTCTGTCGTACACAAATGTTCGGAAGCCATTTTTACGTACCTCTTTGCCTGACTCATGGCCTAAGCTGTTTCAGCGAATGCGATGATTTTCTTGAGGAGGCCCGCTGAAGTAAGATGATACTACCTATCGAGAGAATATATAAATGTATGCACCGTCACTTCAGTTACAATGGTACCTCGGCTTTATCTCGTTTTTTACACTTTATTTGCTGAAGGCGCACGATAAAGATAAAGATAAGTGGCAGTCAACGCTTTTATCGCGAGCTATCGCGCGAAAACTACTCGCTTCAGGAAGTTATGCCGTGCTCATTCTAATGTAATTATTTCATACATTATTATATTACGACATAAACATTAAAATGAGCTGTCTCGCTAGCCTGTACCTAGCTGGGCATCTCTTTGCTACGGATCAAAGTTTAGGTGATGTGTTGGACCTTGCAGCTGCGGAGCGATCACGTGTCCCACCTAGCCTAGGTGTCGAGCGTGCATTAGTCATCATTAAAACTTGTTGACAAACGTGTTACTGGATAATTAAGATCTACTTTAGTGTCCACATCTTCAACCATCCTACTATTTCTGGAGTCGGCATGTTATCTAGATATGTTTCTTTTACTTAATAAAATGTTGATAAATAAATGTTGGTACGTAAATGTTTTATTGTAGTCCAAAACATTTAGATAGTTTGAAGGTAATCATCTCCTTGATTGCGACGGAAAAAAGTTAGTCGGTTATATATTTTTTTAATGTCTTTGATAATTATTTGCTCTTTTGGCCCATAAATCAGACATCAACTACAGGATTAACAGGACGCCATACACTAATTCTGGCTGACTCCTAAACAAAAGGGACAATAGAGTTTGATGTTGATGAATATAACGGTCTTCTCGGAAAATCTTTGGTCTTACCGCAAAACTCTCGTCATAAAATATGTCTAATGTCTAACTAATATCAATAGCATGCTGTTTAACATAACAGTTGTTTAGCTTATAATATATATACAGCTGAAAAATAGTTTTGTGGTAGGGTTTTAATTTATTTCTGTTTCCCAGACGTACAAAAATACATACATAACATCACGTCTGTAATCGGCATAGGTGTACCCATATAAAAAATCTTTCACTAAATGAACCTAATAAGTACTCATAATGCCGAGAATTCTTTATATAAAGTTACTAGCACATTTCAAAGTTCTCAATGTTGTGAATATTAGCAATTTAACTGAAGTAAGTTAACTTTACAAACATTGTGTTCATTAATCAAAAGTTTGGCGCAGCACCTCACATCCTCCAACTCCGCCTCCGCCCACCCCTGCTCTCTTGAATACATAGCTACGTAAAATATAATTTGTGTTTTAGGTCTCGCAGAATACTCTCTTCCAACCTTGTTTTCAACATATATTCGTTGGCAACCCAAGCTTTGGAAAGGTCAATATTTGACAAATGGCCGCTATCTGTCACTTTTCCACGGAATAAACACCACGGACGGTCCGTTTATTTATATTTTTTAATTAATAATGGATGAAATTTGTCGATTATGTTGTTCAACGAAGTTTGTAAATAATGATATATTTGACGAAGAAAATGCGTTGTATCTCAAATTATCGCTCTATCTGCCGATAAAGGTAATATTAGTTGATGTGTCCTTACGTTTCTCATGTGATATTTTAACCTATTTAATAATCGGTAATAATGGTGTTTATTGATAGGTTTTCAAGAACGACAGGCTCCCTCAGAAGGTCTGCGACAAGTGTAGTTGCAAAGTGAACGACTTCTATCAGTTTTGTAATGAAACTATTGAAGTTCAAAATAGGTGAGTGTTCTGTTATAAACGTCCGATTATCATCAATAGTTACCAGGGACCGGTGGAACTAACTTAATTTATTTAATTAATTCAGCATTACTTCCAACAATAGCATTGTATTTATTGAAAAGCTAATGAGTACAGTTGAACCAAGCAGTCCTTAATTGACTTAAACTGGTTAGTTTAATGACAAAGTAAATTGTTTAAACTATTTATAAATAAACAAACAATAACTCGTAACGCAGACGTAAAAAAAAAACGCAGAGTAGTTATAACATTCGTTTAAAGCCATCATAGTAGTACAGTAACTACAGGGGTTATTAAGCACAATATTTGTTGAACTGATTCCAGGTTGCGCAGTTTATTCTTACCGTCTGAGGCCTGTATCGAAAGTTCAGTGGACCTCACGCTCGTCAAAGACAGCGGCTCGCCCCCTCCTGTCCATGCCATACAATGCGAGAGAAGCACACAGACTGACAGCCCAAATGCAGCGTACGACTGTGAAATCTCAGTTCAGGTTAAAGAAGAACCTAAATCTATATCACCCATTAAGAAAGAAGAAGACAGTTACTATAACCTTGAGTCTGATCACTTTGACAACGGCTCCTCAGGCAGTGAGGATATATCATTAATTAGTTTAAAAAAGAAAAAATGTAAAAAATCTGTCAATGGATCAGTCACTGAGAAAAAGGGTAGAAGAAAGAAGGCAAATATAAAAGAATGGGGCGAACTGATGAACTGTCTGCCCGACGCGACCATCACGGTTGTGGATAGAGATGACGCCGGCGTGCCGCTGGACAGCATCAAGGAAGAGCTGCTGGATGAGAAGCCGCCGCAGCTCAAGGATATTGATTTGTTCCACTGCTGCATCTGTTTCACTCAGTGTTTCAGCAGGACGGAGGCACTGCAGCATTACAGGTAGTATTGTGTGTCATTAACCATCATTTGGTTATATTTTGGCAGAGATACAAAGAATTGACTTTATTATACACCTACATTGAGGTCCATGTCAGATATTTATGTTTATTGTTTATAGTAAAGTGAATGTTAGTATGTGTCTGTGAACACTCATGAATGGACAAAGGCGAGAGTTGTACATACGATGTAGTAAAGACACGGGTGGTGCTGTTCCAGACAGCACGCGGCGGAGTCGCTGGCGGGCGAGCCGCCGGCCGCGCCGCCGCCGCCCGAGCACGAGCCGCTGCGCTGCACGCGATGTCGAAAGGTACGCTACTGAATTCGTTCAGAATCTTATATTGCCAACAAGTTTTGTAACAGTTATCTGTCAGCTATCAATGTCATATAGGAGCTTGTTTAAATGTAATTGCAATTAAATTAATCAGTAAGTGGCTAAAAACTTCATTATTTTTCTGAATAACTTTATCCAAAATAATCAATAATTAACAACTTTTGTTGGGGCTATAAAAATTGTGTAAAGCAGTATTATCTAAGATTCAAGTATCAACCACTTTATTTTGTGATTTATATTAGGCAATAGTCTTCAAAGAAGTCGCACAATAAAGTGGAAAGTAATGAATACTTTTATATTGAGGCTATGTAGGTAACAAATAAAGATGCTCTGCTGACTCAAATTATCCTAAATAAAGCATTACGATTTCCCAATGAATGCTTTATGCCCATGAGAAATCGACAATTATACAACACATTGATATCCTTTATTGTACACTGACAGGCAGAATATATCATTAATGACAAGAGGGCCCATATTTTATTATTTCAGGGTGAGACAGAGATGTAGTTATCCACATATAGCGCCATCACTTCGCAACGGAACAATAGTAGCTCTAGACTTCAAAATACGGCCTCCGTTCTTTTCATGTTACGTAATTGTTGATCAAAGTAATGTAGTGGAGTATAATGTGGAGCGTTGTGTCCCCAGGCGGTGGCGCGCGCGGACTGGGGCCCGCACTGGGCGCGCCACTGGGAGCGCGACCGCCGCCCCTACCGCTGCGCGCTCTGCGAGAAGAGCTTCCGCGACCCGCACCAGATACTCAAGCACGGTATGCTGACGAAACTGTTACATACTATACATTACGCGATACGCACGTTGAACTTGTAACTAAAACGTGGTCCCGTGCACGTTGCAGGCCTGACGCACAACTACGACGCGGGCGCGTCGGCCGAGCCCGTCAACAAACGCTTCGTGTGTGACCTGTGCCCGGAGGCCTTCGTGTACATGCGGTGAGTGACTGCGTAGCCCGCTCGCGAGCTCTGTGGCGACACTACTAGGCCTCGTGTTGCAGCTGCCTGCTGGCGCACCGCACGCGCGCGCACCCGGAGGCGGCGGGGCGCGCGCTGGCGCTGCGCTGCGGGCAGTGCGCGCGCCACTTCGCGCACATCAACTCGCTGCGGCGCCACCTGCGCGCGCACTCGGGCGAGCGCAACTTCCTGTGCAACGTGTGCGGCAAGGCGCTGTCGTCGCGCGAGCACCTCAAGTTCCACATCCGCATCCACACGGGCTACAAGCCCAACGTGTGCAAGTGAGTGCAGCACCGGCGCGTTCCTGACGCACGCTCATATTCAGGCGGGGATGTGTTACACACCCACGTTTTGCCACTTACATTTAAGTCCCATTCGGGTGACCAAAGAAAAATCCAATATCGTTTTACTCGATACGGGGATCGAGACCAGGGTCGGCAGTCGGGCTTGCGACCACTGGACACTTTGACACAAACAAAAACACTTTTTTAAAGATCTAATCGTTCTTTAAAACATTAATGCTGCCTTGGAGAACCCCCCAATAATCTTTATTATGATAATTACTCACTTTACAACACATTCATTTCTAAGATATTTGTTACCAGTACAATTTAAGTTCTATGCTAATCTGTACATACTTGCTTTTAATTCTACTGCTTATAATTCTTAATATTGCAAATCAGTAAAGTAAAAGTGTCAAACGTTTCGTGGAAGTCTTAAAATATTGAAGATGCTCTTTGTTATTTTAACTAAGCGATGTACGTATGTACGGTTTCAGAACATGCGGGAAAGGCTTCGTGAAGAAATGCAACTTGACGTTACACGAGCGCGTGCACTCCGGAGAGAAGCCGCACGTGTGCTCGCACTGCGGCAAGGCGTTCAGCCAGAGGTCCACGCTGGTCATCCACGAGCGGTAAGCACTGGCGCTGTGGCGCTGTGGCGCTGTGGCGCTGTGGCACTGTGGCACTGAGCACTCAGCCGTGTGATGTCCTGCGCAGGTACCACTCGGGCGCGCGGCCGTACGTGTGCGGGCTGTGCGGGCGCGGCTTCGTGGCCAAGGGCCTGCTGTCCATGCACCTCAAGACCACCTGCATATAGCGTCTGCCGACATAGGTAACGAGATACAGTTTTCCTGCCTTGCATCCAACATGCAATATACTGAAACCCAAGCGGGTGTTTGGGATATACAGGGTGTCCGGTTTTCAATGGATTATCTTGAAATGGGTCATGGTAGAACTAATGACTAATCTGGAAAAAATACAAATAAAAAAAAAACCAAGTAGTACCAAAGATATGATTCATTTAATAAGATTCGTTGTTTTTGGTGACCTTTTTTTACATTCTTGTACACCACGACCACGAATTAATGAATTCCGTCGGTTTTTTATTGTTAACATAATTTACGTTAACTAAGCTGATAGATAAGTAATCAAAAATAGGACCGCTATTAAACGGTTTCGAAAAAAAAACAACATGAACTATGTTCTTTTGAAAAAAATCGTAAACAATTTTCTTTTTGAGCAAGTTTAAACGTCCGTAGCTTAAAAAAGATGTATCGAAACATAAGTGGCCAATAATTTTATAAGATTATGTGTTTATAGCCGATTTCAAAATGGTATGATTCAGTTTTGTACCTAATATAAATAGTGAATTATTGCTATTCGTTTTCAAAAGGAGCGAAATTTGGGTAAACAACAAAGTTTGAGATATTAGAATATTTATTTACATTAAATGTATCTGGTCATTGGGGTTTCATAAAAAACAGCATTTGATATTAATTACACTGTTTTTGACTGCTAGGCATGAGGTTTTGGGTTCGATTGCCAGGTCGAGCAGTGTTATTGGGTAAAGTGTTATAACTGGTGAAATGTGGCTACTCCTCTGCCCTTTAGGGATTACAGGCGTGATGTTAAGACTGTATTCGTTGTAAATTACATTCGTTGTAAATTGTCTGCCACCCACTCTGATTCAGACCCTACATTTTAGAATAAATGCTCTCCTAAGTAGTCGTATATCACGTCGATCACTTATTTTTGATGTGGTTGACCGGACACGGCTACCTAAGTCTTTCAAGGATCGACTTCGCGTAATAATTTTCCTTAAGACAGCACAAATAAAAAAAAAACACGGTAACACCATATTTTCATTATATCACATCCCACAAGTCGCATAACAGGTTAACCAAGCTTTCCTATTAATTACTAACGTCTACAAGTCTTTTTATTTAAACCCTGATGGTCAGGTTCATCTAATGTTCAAATTTGTTACAATATTGCAAACTTTGTTGTTTACCCAAATTCCGCTCCTTTTGAAAACGAATAGCAATAATTCACTATTTACATTAGGTACAAAACTGAATCATACCATTTTGAAATCGGCTATAAACACATAAGTTTTTAAAATTATTGGCCACTTGTGTTTCGATACATTTTTTTTAAATTACGGAAGCTTAAACTTTTTCAAAAAGAATATTTTTCACGATTTTTTCCAAAAGAACATAGTTCAAGTTGTTTTTTTTTCAAAACCGTGTAATAGCAGTCCTACTTTTGATTACTTATCTATTAGCTTAGTTAACGTAAATTACGTTAACAATAAAAAACCGACGTAATTCATTAATTCGTGGTCGTGGTGTACAAGAATGTAAAATAAGGTCACAAAAAACAATGAATATTATTAAATTAATCATATCTTTGGTACTACTTGTTTTTATTTTTTAATGTATTTTTTTTCTGAATCGCCATTAATTCTACTATCACCCATATCAAGATAATCCATTCTTTACCGGACACCCGATATACTTTCACTGCTTGTTTTTTAATCATAAATTATATGTGGCGGCTACACAACGTGTAGCAGGACAGGAGCAAAACCTCAAATTAGAATATTGAGTATGTTGGTACATAATCAATATTTGTGCGTTTGCTATGGTAATAAAAATAAAGAGATTTTTTAAAATCTTTTGCATATTGTTGTAGTTTAGTCATTTTTGTCATACTATCTCCATAGCAACAACATGACACGACATATCATATTTTTCGACTAAGAATAATATAAAAAGGATTTATTACATTCACATTGAACACTAAGAATATTCCAACATCTATAATTTAAGTTACTTAAATACGTCTTTTTTGCCTGAGTGCGGCAGAGCAGTGCACCGGGTACCCTGCAAACAAGCAAAATCAAGCTGGTTAATATTAATTTTAATACATATACAGGGTGTCCGGTTTTCAATGGATTATCTTGAAATGGATCATGGTAGAACTAATGACTAATCTGGAAAAAAATACAAATAAAAAAAAACCAAGTAGTACTAAAGATATGATTCATTTAATAAGATTCGTTGTTTTTTGTGACCTTTTTTTACATTCTTGTACACCACGACCACGAATTAATGAATTCTGTCGGTTTTTTATTGTTAACGTAATTTACGTTAACTAAGCTGATAGATAAGTAATCAAAAATAGGACCGCTATTAAACGGTTTTGAAAAAAAAAACAACTTAAAGGTTGTTCTTTTGGAAAAAATTGAGAAAAAATTTCTATTTGAAAAAGTTTAAGCGTCCGTAGTTTAAAAAAGATGTATCGAAACATAAGTGGCCAATTATTTTATAAGATTATGTGTTTATAGCCGATTTCAAAATGGTATGATTCAGTTTTGCTGTTGCAAATGCTGTTTTTTATTAAACCCCAATGACCAGATACATTTAATGTAAATAAATATTCTAATATCTGAAACTTTGTTGTTTAACCAAATTCCGCTCCTTTTGAAAACGAATAGCAATAATTCACTATTTACATTAGGTACAAAACTGAATCATACCATTTTGAAATCGGCTATAAACACATAAGTTTTTAAAATTATTGGCCACTTGTGTTTCAATACATTTTTTTTAAACTACGGACGCTTAAACTTTTTCAAATAGAATTTTTTTCACAATTTTTTCCAAAAGAACATACTTTAAGTTGTTTTTTTCAAAACCGTGTAATAGCAGTCCTACTTTTGATTACTTATCTATTAGCTTATATAACGTAAATTACGTAACAACAATAAAAAACCGACGGAATTCATTAATTCGTGGTCGTGGTGTACAAGAATGTAAAATAAGGTAACAAAAAACAATGAATATTATTAAATTAATCATATCTTTGGTTCTACTTGTTTTTATTTTTTAATGTATTTTTTTTCTGAATCGCCATTAGTTCTACTATCACCCATTTAAAGATAATCCATTCTTTACCGGACACCCGATATATATATGTATAATATATGTTTCATTTTTTCTTTTGACACTTTTATTATATTTTTATTTTCTACTAGCTGTCGGCCGCGGTTACACCCGCGTCTTTGGTTACTGCTCCGCTCCCGTAAGTCGTAGCGTATACAGCCTATAGCCTTCCTCGATAACTACTCTATCTAACACTGAAAGAATCATTCAAATCGGACCAGTAGTTCCAGAGATTAGCGCGTTCAAACAAACAAACAAACATTGCAGCTTTATAATATTAGTATAGATTTGGTTTTTACTATGGGATTGCGCAAGATCACACGCTGTTTCATTGTTGGTTGAGAAGTTGAGAGTGGTCGTCTACGGTTCCAATATTTGTTAACATGTGAACACGATGTAACTTTAAATATATTTTTACCATGAATTCCTAACTTGTAATATAAAATATTTTTGTGTGTTATTATACAGTAGTTTTTTATATAAGGCACATTGCATTCACATGTAATTACGTATGACTCTGTATACAAATAATAACATTTTAAAACGTTGATTTTAAAAGAGTACGTATGGAGTTTCTTGCCCATTCTTCTCCATACAAAACTACCTTTTGGAAGGGGCAACTAGGTTCAATTCTATTTTTTTTTTCATCTTATGACGTTCAAAAGTGCCTTATAGTGGCCTAATTGAAATTAATGATTTGACATTTATTTATTTTTTGACTTTTTGAACCGATGCACTTACACAGATCGCCTCACCTTAGCCGCAGATGCTCTCGACAACGAGTATGAGAAAGGTGCGCCACTACGTATCCATTGTTCAAATACTGCATTTAGCGAGGCATCAAATGCAAGGATACGGTCTTTATATTAGGTCTTCAAGTAGGGTCAATTTCAATGTAGGGTCAATGAGTGCCATATTTTCATGATTCTTCAACATGTTGATTTATCAAAATAAACATCATGCCAAGTTTTTTGATATTTGAGGTGCTAACACTAATAATGAAATCAAAATAATATCGACGGGGCGTGTCATAATGTGACGGGCATCGTTCCATTGTTTGTGGGGGTCCGGGTGTGATTACCGAAAATGTAATTAAAATCAAAGTCAAAGTCAAAACATTTATTTCAATTAGACCATTTACAGGCACTTTTGAATTGTCAAGGAGTCGGTCAGTTAGTCCGAAAAATTAAGCTAGTTGCTCGCTCCAAAACGGAGGTAGGCCTCTATGGAGAAGAACGAGCAAGAAACTCCACGGCACTCTTTTTAAATTAGGTTTTTACAATATGCTGGTTACAATATTCTTGTTGAATCTATATGTGAAAACAATGAAGATAAAAATATAAATTAATTAAAATTAAAAAAAATTAGAAGATGTTACTCTATGATAATAATACTCCATTAATGTATTATAGCATTAGAAACATCAACTGGCGAAATGTGGGTGTACTAATGGGTACACCTCTGCCTAACCCTTTGGGGATTGCAGGCGTGAAGTTATTATTAGACACATAAGGACCAAATAACGGCACTTATTGCCTTAAATAAATATTGTGAAGTTATATACTGCATTTTGGTGATATATACATAGGTACATATACATATATTGTAAATGGCTAATTAGTCTACGTTGCTGTATATTTATCGTAAAATAACGGAATTCATACGCTAACACTAGAATAACGACAGAGTTGTAATAGTTTTAGCGTTTGTTGTCTTAATTTTTCTAATGTTATGTTGAATGGAGTACATTCTTTCTGAGTAGCAACCCTGGGTCTGGCCTGCTGACGGGCGCAACAGGCCAACAGGCCAGCAGGCTCGCCCTCCACGTGGGAGGTTATGTTATATGATGAGTATTCCACTAGAACATGTTTAGTGTGTAATCCAACGAAAATATCGGCCAGTAATCATAGTTATGGCTAAATAATATAGTAGTGTCACGTGTGACGCAACCATCAGGTAGCCGTGTTTGTGTTGTAGAGGTCGGCGCGCTGGTGCGGCCCGTGATTATATTGGTAACACTGTTGGGCTGTTCACAAGAGTACCTACTGTGTTATTCTCAACAATACTCGGTTTATTTAAACACTAGCTTCTGCTTGCGACTTTGTCTTTGGTTCTTGCTCTGTTCTCGAGCGTCATAGCCTATACTCATGAATTTGGCTATCATATACAAAAAGATTTTTGCCTATCTTAATGGGAGTTTCTGAGATAAGCACGTTTAAACAAACAAGCAAAAAAACTCTTCAGCTTTATTTATAATGTTAGTATAGAGTAGACAAATAAGATTGGCTTCTGGGACGAAATGGGTAGAAATAAACAAATGAGTTGAGAGAAAAGTGCTAGAGGCAACGAGCGGAGTGAACTGAACACTGGTGTAGCGGAACATAAAGTTGTATGCAGTTGTTGTTCAGAACTATAGAACAGTACGGGTCGTGTGCATGTTCGTACGGCCGCTGATGACCGGCAGCCACCGGCAGCCACCGGCAGGTTGCTAAGACTTATGTCACAAAGAATATATTTATTTTCTAAAACATGAGTAAACAACACAGTTCATAAAATTAGAAAGTTTTCATATTGTGCTATATTATATCAATGAATTCAGTTTTTTTTTCTGTTCCTTATAATTTGTAGGAATGTATTTTCAACCGACTTCAAAAAGGAGGAGATTCTCAATTCGACGCGTATGTTTTTTTTTTTTTTTTGTATATTTGTTCTACGATTACTCCGCCAATTATGAATCGATTTGGATGATTGTTGTTTGAAAGAGTATAGCTCCGAATAGTTCCCATAGGAATATTGTCATGATCTGATGATGAACTTTGGAGATATGGAACGGAACTCCTTATAAAATCACAGCAGAACCGCTGTAACAAGAAAAATTGCTTTGTTTATACGTGTAGTCGATGACTGACTGAAGGAAGTGGGAAGGGGGTACGTCCACCCCCCTCCTACCATTTTCCAAAATTAAATATATCGTGTGAGGTATTGTTTGAAAGGTCTTTATGTAAGGATTTCAAACATTAAGACACAAGCACTAAAAAGTGAAAAATAAAAAGTTTTTTTACAAAAAAATATGACCGCCTTCAAAAACTACAAAATAAAAAATAACTTTAGCTTGGAAGTCGGTGGCAATACCTACGTAACAAGAAACAAAACCAAAGCCGCCGACTTTCAAGCTAAAGTTATTTTTTATTTTGTAGTTTTTTACAATATTTATTTCTCACGTACTGTCACGATGTACAGTTGTAAGACGATGTTGTTTGTTGCAGGTCCCGCTCTCCCCGCTCTCCCCGAGTAGCGCGCACAGACTGATCCGTACGATAAGTAGATATACGTGTATTGTATAGTGAGTTAGTGTCTGTACATGTGTGCAGTAGTATAGTGGAGCACCTCGGGGCTTCATGTGATATGTGTGTAGAAGCACGTTGTCGCGGCACTCGACACCACCCCGCCTGCAGGCCGCAGGGCTGACGGCTAGCCATGTGAGCGTTAGTAAATGCATACGTTTACGTTTCAAAGGCACCTACTTGAAACAATTCTTCACTCACTAAACGTATGATTATTTTATCTCGAAAAATATAATGAAAACACGACAAATGTCAGTGATATCGAGTAGTTATGTCAACAAAGTAACGTAATGATAACAGTCACTTGAACATGTCAAGGACTTCCCTTGACCTTTCTAAATTATTTGTATTTCATGTTTCGAACCATTACAACAATAAACCTAGTTTATATACGCTTTAGAAAGTCAGTGAACAGCGACTATTTGATATGTGTTAGCAAATACAGACGCTCGGCTACACAATGCAATCAGTCGTAGGAAATCTCCGCAGCAGGAGTCCCAGCAACCGTCTCGATCGTAATCGTAACTTATACGTGTGTTTACTCGCCGACGTTACATGCGCGACGCACAGCAGCACAACGCACACAGCTGCACAAGTCCTGCTCCGCACTACGAGCGCACGCCTCACGAGCACTGCGCGCTACTTGTTGCTGCAACGTGTAGCCGCTCACTGTCAGAGGTCTGACATATATTTAGGGCCCCATACTAGCGCTATTATTTGTGTCTATAAGATGTCCTCTAGGTTGTGGAATTAGGAATCGTACTGAATGGCACGTCGTTAGCTCTGTTCGTCTGCTGCGTGAGGTGGGCGCTGTACTTAACGGTAATAGTACTTTTTAAAGTTCAGTCGTTCTGAGAAATGAACTTGTAGTAAATATCATGAAATCTTGTCAATGTTCAGTATTATCTAATCGAGTGAAGCAGGGGAACTCAGTCGGTATTCTTACTGAACTGCTTCGTGTTTGCCAGGATGGCAGATAACGAACCGCTGTGTGTTTATTATAACAGATCAACTACTGAACATGAACTCGCGACTGCCTGTAGCGCACACTGTTGTAGCGCACAACAATTAAAGTAATTTGTAATATAAATATAATAATAGGGACAGTCCTCACTAGCAATATTCTGTAATTATGTCGTTATGTCTCTTAATTACGTACCTAGCATAGCACGACGTAGGGAATTATGTTGATTATAATTGTCGTTTGGTACATCCCGCGTGGCTCTGATCTCGCTACAGCCCGTGCCGTCCCCCGCGTGGTAGAGGGGTGCCACTTACGTGTAAGCCCTACATCGTAGCGGGTGCGGTCATCAACGTGCCACAAACTTAAAGTCACTGTTACTGATAAATTTCTGATAGAAAGACCCAATAGTACTATGCCCGACTTGGGAATTGAACCCAGGACTTCGTGTTGACAGTCAGCAGTAATTAATGCTTGCCCAATAAGGCAGAAATTTAGTTGTGCTATAAAATGTAATAATGTTATGGTATGAATATACTCCGAGGACGTCGGATGTATCAAACACCAGATGGGCATTACTATTTAAATTGATTTGTGAAGAAAGTGTTGAGTAGTCGCGTTCCTACCCCCAGTGGGAGTTAATATATAATAAATGAATACAAACTAGTATGTAGAGACAAGTGCCTCACCATGTGATAATACGTAATTGTGTAGTTGTGTCGGGACTGCGCCTGCGCATTGGGAAACGTCTCCTGCATGCGGTGCACCTGCCCAGGGCTCCATGTAATTGTAGTGTCGTCGTGGCATGCGGCGGAGATCTTTCCCAAAGGGCTCCATTGTAAATAAATAAATAATATTAACGTAAGGCACGTATACGTACTCGCGTCTCCACACAACATAACATAACTAATTAATTAATAATTGCAATTAACGCAACTTTAACCCTTTGACTGCGGACGAACATTTGCTGCGCCAAACGCCAGTGCGGCTAGCTACCAATGTTCGCGTGTTCGCCATAGAAAAACACACACGTTTGTGTGTGCGCCGCACTTGCGTTTTTTAGTCAAAACACAACGTGTGTGTTTTCCCGCAGTCAACGAGTTAACATACGTTATACGTTGTATAACATACATTATATTTTTGTAAAAACTTCCAAGTAAGCTGCATTTAATGTTAAGTTGATGTCTGTCCGAGAGCACTGTAACACATTGTGTTCAACTGGTAGAATAACTCTTGTGATGAAGAATATGTTATGTTTTGTGATTTTGAATGTACACTCAGCTAAACAGAGAAGTATGCAGGTGTCAACCATCTGCGACGCGCGACACGCGCAAGTGAGCCTTGCCACCTGCGTCTAACGATACTTGACTAATTACTAATTTGACTAGAGCATAAAAGGTAGTTGTGTGAGTGCAAGCGGCCTGCATCCTGCATACTGAACAGTGTAGCCGTGTGTACTTATTTGAGTTATTATTGGCAGAGTTAAGTCCGTAGAGCTGCAGATTGTTGTCAAACTAAACTTGTTATCATTTAATACCTAATAACGTTCGTCAATGAATACAAGCGAATGGAAATATTCGCTGAACACAATAATGTCATAAATAAGGATTCCGCTGTGCGCAGTGTGCGACGGCGGGCGGTGACACGAGGCGACGCGAGGCGGCGCGAGCTGCTGCTGTCTGTGATGGCGCACACTAACGTGCTCATTATTTGTTTCCTACTGATAACACGAACTTATTAACTAATGAGATTTTCATTTAACACCTCCCGCTGATTAGAAGATCTAATCGCGATAAAGTGATATATTTCAATGTTTGGTTCTGTGAACTACAAAAGAGAGTTCATAATGCTATAATCTATTCAGTATAGCGTGGACAAACTAGCTGAAGCAGTATAGTCTATCCACCATCCTGTATGCATTGTGTGGGACTTTCTTTGAAATGTACATCGATGTTTCTAAAAGCCAATGATATATTAATCAGCTGGTTAATCAATCGGACGACGGATGTGTTACACGTGTACGGCGCGGCTCCGTGTGTTGGTAGTGCGACGTTGACGCGTAGCCCTGGTGCGGCTGGTGCGGTACGTCCACGTCGCCCGCCCGCTCCGCGCGGCGCGTGCCCAGATAATGGTGGTCTTCATCAGCAGATTATCAGACTGACTCGCTCGCGATAACGGATTCATAAAATAATATGTAAATACTGATCCAGACGTTACGAATACTATCTAATCAATTTATTCTTATCTTTAGAATAAATACACCAGTGTAATTACCAAGTATCTAAATACATAAAAACATTTGAAACAAAAAAGGGTATAAAAGAAAAAAATACAAGGAGCGGGTCAAACGAGAGCATCATATCTGTAATAGAAGATAGAGGTCGTGTGGCATGAATCTGATGAAACATAAATTAATTGATGCTTTTTATTTGAAGCGTAAAGTTCAGTAGGTCAGGTTCAGGTCACTGTTGTAGGAGTCGTGTCCTCAGAGCACACCATAGCTCGTCGGCGATGACGCGCTCCGTAGCGCCGCTGCCTCCTAAACGTGTTCGCATAATTAGTGAGCGCATAAAGTGTATCAGCAATTAGACGGCTTGCGTGAACCGTGGCCGTAGCATATAAATCATTATAATCATATTTTATTATATTGGCGAGAATAATTAATTGGACGATCCATCGCAGATCGCATCTCAATAATAACACAGTTATCGGTGAGTCGGAGCGAGTTTTGTGTAAGTTACAAAATGTTTTGATGATACCAAAACAGGAAAATATTACCAATGTTAGTGGAAGGACACGCCGCGATAACGAAGCTCCGTAGCGAGTGGCATCGCTATTCATCGATGAACTGACTCCTTCCTACAATTTCCTTCCCATCATTGCGATCTCTTTTTTCATTCTGGATCCTATTCCCATACCTGGGATCAATCTGGTTACGCAAGTTATTTGCGTATGTTTACGAAAACATCTCTTAAAAATAAAAGTAAACTTTAAATACCGTCACAACAAACAGTTTTCCTGCAATAATTTTTGCCGTTTCTTATTTTTATAGGCGGTATGCGTCGGTATCGACATGTTCTTTTAAGTAATGTTTCTTGTTACACCCCGTGTGGGTACGTACATATTAATTAATAATAGGTACAGTCAACAAAAGAAATAGGTATCCAGGGTCGTCAGTAGGGTTGCCAACCTTAAGGATCCTACATTATTTTGCTCCATTATACTTTAGAATGAAAAAAAAGTATCGAAAATACTTTATTTTGATTTATACGAAGAATGGAATTTCAGAACGCTTGAATAGATCTGGATGAACGCAAGCGCAAAAATTTTTATATTTTTTTCTGATATTTTGTTTGCAAATACTTTTTTATGTTCATCAGAGATCAATTTTCGTTATTTTCCTTAAAAAAAGGTTTGCAACCCTAGTCGTCAGATATACTTAGTTGAAGTTTTCTTAGAAATTAATTGATAAGAGGATAGATTTTTATATTTCTATTAATATTGTATAGTTTATGTGGGTAAAGTGGTAACTTCCAATCTGGAGAAATGTCTTACAAATTATGTCTGAACTTTATTTAGGATTTATTTATGTACTAGGTACCTATAGTGCCTCGGAACGGAAAGCACGGTCCCGGCTCTCACACGTGGATCTTTGTCAGCAGTTATGGGTCATCAGAAGCCCGAAAGTCTGATAACCAGACGTACCAAACGGTATCGTATTAATTACCCAGTTACTGGGTTGTGGAGGTCAGATAGGCAGTCGCTCTTTCTAAAATACTGGTATTCAGCTGCATCCGATTCGACTGGATACGGACCCCAACAAAGTTGGGAAAACTGAAAAACAATAAAACAACTGATTAGTTGAATTGTCCACGTCGTAACCATTGCAACCATTGTCGTAAGTACTTACCATCGGGGTATAAGTACTTACCATCGGGTCGTAAGTACTTACCATCGGGGTGTAAGTACTTACCATCGGGGTATAAGTACTTACCATCGGGGTGTAAGTACTCACCATCGGGGTATAAGTACTTACCATCGGGGTATAAGTACTTACCATCGGGGTGTAAGTACTTACCATCGGGGTATAAGTACTTACCATCGGGTCGTAAGTACTTACCATCGGGGTGTAAGTACTTACCATCGGGGTGTAAGTACTTACCATCGGGGTATAAGAACTTACCATCGGGGTGTAAGTACTTACCATCGGGTCGTAAGTACTTACCATCGGGGTATAAGTACTTACCATCGGGTCGTAAGTAGTTACCATCGGGGTGTAAGTACTTACCATCGGGATATAAGTACTTACCATCGGGGTATAAGTACTTACCATCGGGGTATAAGTACTTACCATCGGGGTGTAAGTACTTACCATCGGGGTATAAGTACTTACCGTCGGGGTATAAGTACTTACTATCGGGGTGTAAGTACTTACCATCGGGGTATAAGTACTTACCATCGGGGTATAAGTACTTGCCATCGGGGTATAAGTACTTACCATCGGGGTATAAGTACTTACTATCGGGTCGTAAGTACTTACCATCGGGGTGTAAGTACTTACCATCGGGGTATAAGTACTTACCATCGGGGTATAAGTACTTACCATCGGGGTGTAAGTACTTACCATCGGGGTATAAGTACTTACCATCGGGGTATAAGTACTTACCATCGGGGTATAAGTACTTACCATCGGGGTATAAGTACTTACCATCGGGGTATAAGTACTTGCCATCGGGGTATAAGTACTTACCATCGGGGTATAAGTACTTACTATCGGGTCGTAAGTACTTACCATCGGGGTGTAAGTACTTACCATCGGGGTATAAGTACTTACCATCGGGGTATAAGTACTTACCATCGGGGTGTAAGTACTTACCATCGGGGTATAAGTACTTACCATCGGGGTATAAGTACTTACCATCGGGGTATAAGTACTTACCATTGGGTCGTAAGTACTTACCATCCGGGTGTAAGTACTTACCATCGGGTCGTAAGTACTTACCATCGGGGTGTAAGTACTTACCATCGGGGTATAAATACTTACCATCGGGGTATAAGTACTTACCATCGGGGTATAAGTACTTGCCATCGGGGTATAAGTACTTACCATCGGGGTATAAGTACTTACCATCGGGGTATAAGTACTTACTATCGGGTCGTAAGTACTTACCATCGGGGTATAAGTACTTACCATCGGGGTGTAAGTACTTACCATCGGGGTATAAGTACTTACCATCGGGGTATAAGTACTTACCATCGGGGTGTAAGTACTTACCATCGGGGTGTAAGTACTTACCATCGGGGTGTAAGTACTTACCATCGGGGTTTAAGTACTTACCATCGGGGTGTAAGTACTTACCATCGGGGTATAAGTACTTACCATCGGGGTGTAAGTACTTACCATCGGGGTATAAGTACTTACCATCGGGTCGTAAGTACTTACCATCGGGGTATAAGTACTTACCATCGGGGTATAAGTACTTACCATCGGGGTATAAGTACTTACTATCGGGTCGTAAGTACTTACCATCGGGTCGTAAGTACTTACCATCGGGGTATAAGTACATACCATCGGGGTATAAGTACTTGCCATCGGGGTATAAGTACTTATCATCGGGTCGTAAGTCCTTACCATCGGGGTGTAAGTACTTACCATCGGGTCGTAAGTACTTACCATCAGGGTATAAGTACTTACCATCGGGGTATAAGTACTTACCATCGGGGTATAAGTACTTACCATCGGGGTGTAAGTACTTACCATCGGGGTATAAGTACTTACCATCGGGGTATAAGTACTTGCCATCGGGGAATAAGTACTTACCATCGGGGTATAAGTACTTACCATCGGGGTGTAAGTACTTACCATCGGGGTGTAAGTACTTACCATCGGGGTGTAAGTACTTACCATCGGGGTATAAGTACTTACCATCGGGGTGTAAGTACTTACCATCGGGGTATAAGTACTTACCATCGGGGTATAAGTACTTACCATCGGGGTATAAGTATTTACCATCGGGGTGTAAGTACTTACCATCGGGGTATAAGTACTTGCCATCGGGGTGTAAGTACTTACCATCGGGGTATAAGTACTTACCATCGGGGTATAAGTACTTACACCCCGATAGTAAGTACTTACCATCGGGGTATAAGTACTTACTATCGGGTCGTAAGTACTTATTCCCCGATGGTAAGTACTTACTATCGGGGTGTAAGTACTTACCATCGGGGTATAAGTACTTACCATCGGGTCGTAAGTACTTACCATCGGGGTATAAGTACTTACCATCGGGTCGTAAGTACTTACCATCGGGGTATAAGTACTTACCATCGGGGTATAAGTACTTACCATCGGGGTGTAAGTACTTACCATCGGGGTATAAGTACTTGCCATCGGGGTATAAATACTTACCATCGGGGTGTAAGTACTTACCATCGGGGTATAAGTACTTGCCATCGGGGTATAAATACTTACCATCGGGGTATAAGTACTTACTATCGGGTCGTAAGAACTTACCATCAGGTCTTAAGTAGGTACTTACCATCGGGGTGTAAGTACTTACCATCGGGGTATAAGTACTTACCATCGGGGTATAATAACTTACCATCGGGGTGTAAGTACTTGCCATCGGGGTATAAATACTTACCATCGGGGTATAAGTACTTGCCATCGGGGTATAAATACTTACCATCGGGGTATAAGTACTTACCATAGGGTCGTAAGTACTTACCATCGGGGTGTAAGTACTTACCATCGGGGTGTAAGTACTTACCATCGGGGTATAAGTACTTACTATCGGGTCGTAAGTACTTACCATCAGGTCGTAAGTAGGTACTTACCATCGGGGTGTAAGTACTTACCATCGGGGTATAAGTACTTACCATCGGGGTATAATAACTTACCATCGGGGTGTAAGTACTTACAATCGGGGTATAAGCTTTCGTTAATGGTTGCTGCCTTTACCTCGGCTACAAGTAAATACGTACCTAAGTACATTCTGTGATCTCCTTTAGTTATTTGACGAGAAACTGTCAGAGATTAGGTCCGAGAGATAAAGTAGGTAGGTAGGTAGGTACCGTAAAATCTGTAAATCATTGCAAACTGTTTTATTTTTTTAGTAATCCTTACTATTATAAATAAATTATAAATAATATACTAGTATAAAGGGGGACTGGTAATTATTGATAACCGACATTTATGCCGACGAAGTCGCGGGCAATAGCTAGTACAAAAATATGTTTCATATAATATAATCTACTATACTTACTCGAAGAAGATAAATAAGAAGATATTATGTCAAAGTCAAAACATTTATTTCACTTAGACCATTTACAGGCACTTTTGAGCAATGCGAGATATCCATCTCCTCATGAGTACTTAGCCAAGAACACTTAGCTTCCTCCCGTCGTGAACTGCATTGGTTTATCTGGGAGGCATCGAACCGACCGCGAACTCAAGTAGGCCGCTGTAAACAAATTTTGGCGAAATGGGGCATCATAGGGCCGCCCGAAACCAAGTGCGATTGATGAGCTCCTGATCAGACTATGTCCCTTATGTATGCTGGAGTGTCCCAATTGTCCGTTCAGCTGCACCCTTGACGACCTGTGCAACGCCTCTGAAGAAGTAGTTAACTTGGTGACCTACTAATAGACCAGGTAACACCGATACGAAAAAAATAAGACCGTAAACCAAAATGAACCTAAACGTACAGTTATGTGAACATTCCAGTGGGAGGCAGTGTCAGCTATCTACAACTATAGGTTTGTCAGTGTTTACTCAACATGTTGCATCAATGGCACCTGTCTCTAATGATTTGACCGTAAGCATCTACTTAGTGCGGAGCTTGGGATCCGGTCCGCCAGGTTGTGTGCTGGCGCCTCTCTCACCCTACCGAGGAGGAAACATACGGAATGTTGGAGTGATGCGAGGATTGAGGGGGCTTCTCGATTCGGTCGATTGTTGCAGACCAGTGCTGTAGACTCCCAGCCCGCTGATAGTCGGCAGTGTGCGATCGAGCGCGGCCCCTAGCACCCGTCTGTTCGTCGCCAGCGGCAGTAACTCCGTGTCCGTTGTCGAAGCCGGTCGCACCCGCACGCGCTGCGACGTCTTATTTTTCTACAATAATATCAGGCGACCTTGACGCTATTTCGACGGCGCTGTTCGCACGGCCAGTCCGGACCCACACGTGAGTATCTCTCGATCTGTTACGATATACTCCTACATACGGCCAATTTCAGGATACAAACATTTCATAGAATGTAACATTTTGAAAAAAGCAACCTTAGACGACTCACAACCTTGTGGACACAGCTTTATTGCTTAACATAATAAAAATGAAATGGAAAAGTAAAAAAATATTAATTTGATAATAATTTTATTGTATGTATTATTAAAACCCATGTATTTATCCTAGTTATTTATAAATTATCATTACCTAATTATAAATGAAATAAAACTTAATTAATTCTTTTTGCGAGATTTCCATCAAAAGAAAATGTTCAGGAATTCGTTTCATAGATCTAAATATGCGGAGATATTTTAACATTCGAATTGAGCAAACAACACGATGGCACTTTATATAATATGTACGTTTACTATCAAAATAATTTTGACAAGATGTACTTGTGCATACGTATCGTTAGCTATTAGCATTACATTAATATTCATTGGTCCGCGAATCAGTGTCGCCTACCGAAGCACTTCTATTAGTAAAGCACTTAATGATGAGACAACTTTGAGTGTACAACTAAATATTTACAAAAATGTGCTGACGCGCCTCTGCCGGGCGCCTCTACATCGATGTTTATTAAAAATACGCTCATACATACTATAGTGACAAATGTTATCTACTTATGACGATGACGGACAGCTCAATCAAAGCTGAAACGTGCGGGCCCCATGTGACCCCCTGGCGACCCCGCCGCGACCCCCTCTCGACCTCGCCGGAGAAAGAACCCGCAACTCGTCAACAGATAGTGTTATCTAAACCATAACACTGAATGAATTCCGCTGAAAACATCTCAAATACACACATATTATCATGATCAAGTAATTAATTATGTTCGTGGCGTAGAATTAGACGGGAAAATTCAATTCATGGATTGCTTCGGCAAACTTCGATAAAAAACAATTAAAGGCTTCTTCCTCGTTCTCTATTTTTTTAACAAGCGACATGTTTACGTAGTTCGCGAAACGCTCTACAATAAAGTTTATCTGAAGGAATTCGCGTACGACGCCGACGCCACGACGACGCTCACTCGCGGATTGCGTAAATAGATACCAAATTATTTGAGCGTTGCGACTGGCCGAAGCGCGACGTGTTGCGGACTCGCTTTGTTTACCATATCATTCATACAAACTTGCATTTGAACCTTCGATCATTAGTGATCGATGACTTGAACACAAATGGCTTATGATCTAGCGAACGTGAACATGCGCAGTTTCGGCTTAGGTACAGCGGTTCGTTCCAAATAGGAAATCGGCAACTAAGTATTTCATGTGTGTTTTTTATAACCGCGTCTATGACCGATCAATGACTTGACGTTCGTTCAATCATTATAATTTTATTAAAGTAGAATTTCTTTATGTGTTTTGTCTGAGGTTGGTAATTGGTTGGGTTTTATGTATCCCGGGTTTGATTTGCTACATTTTATCATATTTACACTTTTCGCTCTAATTATTATGAATGCTCGATTTATAATGAAGAGCATTTTGATATGAATAGCAGTAGATATTTACTGGAGAAGTAGCGATCTTCTTCGCATCCATCATCTGATGCCAGGAATTGAATGATAGATATAATACCTATGTCCAATAAAATTCGCATTACAACGGGGAGGCGGTATTGTGTAACAAGTTATAAATAACCGGAGGCGATCGTAACTGCAGCTCCAATAGGGATCTGCTCGAACGTCCTGCACTAAATATTCATTGAGGAGACGGCGGCGACACAGACGGGGACCGCTCACACTAACTACGTGCACTGATTGTTGCCAACATTGACTACGACGTCAGCGACGCGTCCCGGGGGACCGCGAGGCATGCCCTCACACGTACAGTATGGCGAACGCAGTGGGTCTCCATGATACTAATAGGTATTAGACCGTGACGAGAAAGGGGAAGAAAGTGTATCCGAATAGGATGATAAATGAACGCTGTCATCAATAAGAGACGTGGGGGCCGCAGCGCGGTCTTCATTATCCTCCGACACAGACACACCTACAACTGTGAACAATGAGTCGCGGACAATCATAGTGTAATTATAGTTTAATGGTGACGGCTGGTGGCTGACAGGTTGTACATAGCGATCGTTTACAGCCAGCGGAACTAAATGACCATTGTAATGTTATGATGTACATTGTACGAGACCGAACTTACACCGCGCCGCCGTGACGTGGCCCACACAAATATTAGGCATGTGGCTGACTAGTTGTACACTGTTAGACACCCCGCCCGTGTTGTTAGCCCCGATAATCACTACTGAGCTTTACTTTAGATAACTACCCTTCACAACAGATAGAAAACTAAAGAAAGTGCCAAAAAAGGAAAACAACATTATTACGTTCAAGCGCAAAAAAAATATTTTTTATAGCACTAGCCCGCGACTTCGTCCGCGTAGATTTAGTGCCTCAATTACAAGCTCGATACCCATAGTATTCGCGGCACACGCCATTTAATGATTTTTACAGGCAACTGTTAATACCTTGGCTTACCTCACATTATTGAAGTGTTAGTAGGGATCACTAATTATTTCTAGTAATTTATGCTACTCAGGGATAAACAAAATGGGGTGAAATGGGGGGTTAATGGTGAAAGATTTTTTAAAATCAGTTAATTATTATTTGAGCTAATTCGCTTCAAACATACAAAAATACATTCTTTATTCTGTACAATATTAGTGTAAACGTAGATTAAATAGAATGATAAGTATGCCGCCACTTCAGACAATACCATGGTTTTCCTACTGATTTAGTTATTAGATTAACATATTCCTACTCTTGTATCCGCAGCTAAACATATCCGTGGTAGCGGGATTGTTTACACACCCACTGTGTTAATTTTAGGTACCAGCAGCAGAGAGGGTGTGGCGCATGTATTATAGGCCATGTGGCGATGTTTGATTGAGAGTAGGCACATACTGTAGGTTTCGTTGGATGCAGGGTGCACAGGCCTGCAGGGTGCTCCTCGGGCACTATAGATTCAAGCGACGCTTTGGTTCCCAAACATAGATGAAAACATGTGCACTATCGTGACTTGTGAAGTCGCAGTCGCGGTTCTCATTGTTGTTGTTTTTGTACGTGATGATGGATGATACACGGACAAGAAGTACTTATAATAAATGAAATTGTGCAACATCATGGTCGTAGGAGTCCAATTATACTAATTGCAGTGATCAATAAGTAATCAAAACAAATCAGTCAATAAAGTAAAGTAAACTGTGCGTCGTCGCGTCGCTGAGGAGGCGGGTGCCGCGCGCCGGCTGCCCGCGCGGTGCTCGCCGGGAAGCATCGACCACTTGACTAATTAGAGGCAATGATTATTTATTACGGTATTCTGCTCTACTATGTGATACAACTGTAACTGGTGCCTGGGTCTGCCTGTAACACTCCAAGTCCAACCTTTGCAATTCCAAATTGTTTATGTACTCCATTAAAACTATTATCTAGCGCAAAAATGTGCCTAAATGTTATCGAGTTCCGCGTTATCTTTGATAATTAGTGCCGGGAGATTAGGTATCAATTTTGTATTAACTAGTATTAAGTATGCTTAATGTATCAGCATTGAAAACCTTAATCTCATCAGAGCGACACAGAATGAAAGGATCGCTATGATATCTGCTTATAAAGACGCCGGAGTGGTTCACTTCGTACTTACCGCGACGTAGTAATCACAGTATTGTGTTAGTATTTACTCGTTTCCCCGCAAGGTCGCGCTCGCGCTGTCCAAGTTCATTAACTAGCTGGCTGCGCGTGCGCTGGCCGCGTCACATCCTCGTGTTTACCACATTATAATGATTCTAACTTAATGCCAACATAACAATAATGTACGAAGGCCCACTTCAAACCTACAACGAGTAAGCAACATCCATACCACGCTTATGACACTATGTGTACACATTATGTACGTATTGGGTGAAACTAGGAAGCTGGCTTGTCAGCGATGTATGGTCCCTTCCCCATTAACTTGTAACGCTATCAAGATGAGTAGAGCTTGTTACTGTCCTCCATCATTCACACTGTCATTCAGCTCATGGCTCCACTTGCACTTATAGAGTGTCGCGGCTCGGTCCATAGTCGCTCAACTAGAGCGGGTCGTTCACAATTGTTCCCAGACCTCCCGTCCTCACAAATTAGCCATTTAAGCCAATAAATCAGTTGGTACTCTCTAGTGCTCGTACATTTCTTGTGTGTACTCACTTGAGCTACATTCAAACCTGGGAAGTAGGGAGTCAAAGAAGATCATAACAACGCTGTGTTACAATGCTTGTTTTATTTACTACTGTATATTTTTATTATAATGATTAAACATTCATAAAAAATCAGACAAATCGAGCTCCCTGCTGGGCCGAGCCGGGCTGCATGACACGCTGGCGGCGGCGGCGTACATTTGGTGTGTCATCATTATTGATGATAAATTATTTGGACAGCTACGACGCTATCTGGCGTGTAATCGCGCCCTTATCGGCGGCGTGTGTGCGCCGCGTGGGCCAGCGGGAGCCGGCAGCCCGGGGCTGAAGCGAGTACACGGAGACATGATGTGCCAGCCCCGATATTATAAACTTTAATGCCATTAGCACTGAACGAAGAGACTCTTAGTACCTACTAGAAAGCTGTAGGTAATATGATACGGAACAGCAAAAAAAAACAAACAATTATTAGTGTATTATTTCCCTTCTACGTAATGTGGGGTGGATTTTATTTCTCGTCTATCCCATGGTGTGGGGTGTCCTTACATAAGTCGTTCAAGTAACTCAGTTTAACCATTCTCGTTCAAAACCATTTTTCGATTCAAGGACCCGGGGGTCGCGGGACGTCTTAACAGGATACCGTGGCCCCGGAACGTAAAGGGCAACAGAAGGAACAGGGTGGTTTTTTAGTCAGTAAAAGTCTGACAGTCCCTTCCGCCCCACCCAGGGCGAAAGGACTCACTTAATGATTTTAACCACCTCAAAAAAAAAGGATCCGATACAAGACAAAATTTCAGTAAGGTCGAAATTCTGACAGTAACAGGTATACATACGGGGTGTAAAAAGACAAATCACATACACGTTAACTATATACGCACGCTGCTTATCAAGTAACTAAGTAACTTTTAGCTAACATTATAAATGGTAACTAACTTCTTTTTGGTGTGAATAATGATGAATAATCATTATTTGTGATAGCATGTACCTACCTATTGTAAATTGTAACACACGCAAATTATTGTGCTTATGTGTGCATGGGAGTATTTAAAGTTTAGTTGGAACATTAAAAACTTGTTTTCGTAGAAAAATGTACATAGTGAAAAGTTGTAACTTTGATCTTTCAATATCTCGAGAACCAAGGGATTCCCAGGTAAGATGTAGTAGAAAAAAAAAAGATCGTAATAACGTGTAGAATATGTAATTTGGTAAGTTGATGGGTCTCTTTACACCCCCGATATACCTACAAGGTTAAAGTTAGTCTGTTGGACAATCTGCTCAGTGACAAGCTAGATCATTGATCTCTAAGCCCTGAATCTATAATGTATCTGTAGATCGATGTCTGCTCGCATCACTGGTTACAAATAAAGATCGATCTACAATACATTTATAGAAAGCGAGATAGTTTCGTTGAACAATAACAAAACTATTACGCTAAAATAACATAACGCCATAATATCTGTGCGTAATGACAAGAAGGTTCTCAATTAATGCTAGACTGACAAGCAAATAGATATACTGCATGATTACATTGTGCTCGTCATCATCAGGTATGTGCCAGTCGTTTCTCCGGCGAATGTGTCACGGCCAGGTTTTAGTCCAACTGAGTGCGCGTGAATCTGCCTGAAATAACGTGTAACGGACCTCTGTACCCTAATTTCCGTGGGATATTTATTCTTAGATCCGACGTCCGGAATGGTCAAATTGTCATTAAATGTATCGTTGATAAGCCGTGAGCACGTAGCGGGGCTGTGCGACAAAACTCTCTGGGATGTCTATATTGGGACCAATTTGTTTCTTTGTGGCTTCTCTGCATCACATTCATTGAAATTTCGTTCAGTTAGCGATGTCCAATGTCCAGCTCCCCAATTGGTGCAGTGACACGAGTCGAGCACGCGAGCGACCTCCCCGTCTGCGTGATCACCAATGTTCTAATGAGTTTCTGTATCAGAGATACCGATGTACGGGTGCGAGTACTTTTCCAATGAACATCATTCATATGCTTTATTACCCAATTCCTGTTTCTGCATACTTGAGGCCCTACTTACACTTAGGTACTGTTTCCTAATGAGTCCTTACCTTCCTTTCTATTTCTTTGGTGAGTCTCCCGTTACACCGCTTACAAGACATCAGTGAGAGGCAAGTGTACATGACAATGATCCAAATTCCTCTTATTTATATAATTGAATTGGTGTAAAACAAAATGGCTATCGGTCAATAACATTAGCTAAGACAAAATTAATACAGTACACGTCAGTCAGGCGTTGTGCCACAACACTCTGTGCTATTCTTTAAGCAGACAGCCTTGCGCGCAGCGCTGCCACAGCGACGAATCCATAGATAAGTATATGGATTCGTCGCTGCGGCAGCGCTGCGCGCTAGGCTGTATGCTTAGAGAATAGCACTCCTGGTCATAGTGCCGATCGCCTTCCACTCGTCCGCCGACACGTCGCAGCCAGAATAATGAATTCCAATTGATCATGATGAGCAGCATCCAGGGAGCTCGTGATATAATGTCAATATGCTGCGGCGTATAGCACATGACACGTGAAGCCACATCAAACTGTTGATTACAAGACAAGATTACTTATCGAAACACTGGTTTCGGTCGTATTCTATGCTGGTAATTTCGTGCTACAATGGTTAAACTTTCGATGGCTTCCACCGACTCGTTCTACTTACTTCTTCCTAGATCTCCACAAATCAAAACAATCTGCGCTTCGGTATTACTTACGTGCGATATGGTTTAAAATCCGAACAGGTGTTATGTTGAATATTTTCATATGAAATGTTAAATAATTTAATTTTAAATAAATCCCGATTTCTGTTTGTGCGTCTCCAACAGCGTCCCCAGAGACACAGCCGCCAGAGCCGACATCGGTTCGAGTGCCGACCACGCCCCACCGACACAACTTGTTCACATCGCCCGCATCGCCATAACATTCACCTTCGACGTCCACTGACGTGTAACATGTTGCAAATATTTACAAAGCTTACGATAGTAAACGCTCAATCGATTGCCTGCGTGCGAAAGCGTTGCTACACTTGCTACGCATCAGTGGGCGGTAATCCTAATTAGTCAAGCATATCGCATTCATATCTGTATGAATGAATTTTTATTTCATTCAGTCACATAATATGCCTATGTATGAATTGAGTGTAGCTCTATAATGAATAAACTTATTGGCCCACCGCTATCTACAAATAGTAGAGAACTTTAAATGACGTGTTCATCAAATAAATGTGTTGTGAGCGATTGAAAATGTACATCCATGTCTAATTACATAAATGAATGAATCCATACTAATATTATAAATACAAAAAGTAACTCTGTCTGTCTGTTACGCTTTCACGACTAAACCACTGAACCGATTTTGATAAAATTTTATACGGAGTAAGGTTGAACCCTGAGGAAGGACATAAGCTGCATTTTAATCAGCAGTATTCTACTCCTTTACTCATAAGGCTTATAATAGTTTCCAAATCTTTTTTCTATATTCATTGTTTCCATATCATTTCTTATTTCAATATCATGGTTACCTCGCTTGCTTGTCAGTGCTGGCTCATTAAACACCCCGTAAGTTATGGATATGGAATCCATAAATGGATTTTTTTATGCATTTCTGATCTTATTTTGATATTATGATGACTTACTAGTACGTCATGGCAGTGAGTCGTTAACACCACTCAAGTGAAGTAATCTTAAATGAATGTGTCTTCATCATCAACTGCAATTGTGTCCATTGTAATAATAAATGTAGGAATAGTATGTATGTATGTGTTCCGAGATTGCTTATTAGTGACGATGATAATGTATGTCGCGTTTTTGTTCTTCTCGTAGTTTCGACGTGATACAAGTCATCTACGAATCGAACACAACTCGTTAACGTTCTGTTGTGATTGTGACACTATTGCCATTACTGAATAACTACATTAGTGCGCGCTAGTAGATACGGTTCGTGCAACGAGGTAACGAGACAGTTCGGTTTAATGCCTGGCATGTCATCTCTTAGGTCTGTCATCTGTGCTGTTGTAATTTTCATATGCGCCGGAGACCGACAGGCTGTTTGCAGGCAGATATAAAAACTGAGTAAGAAAAACGACTGCTTGCGTAATGCACGGTCTCCCTGTAATGCATGGACTCCTGTACTTAATGACTTTAAGCCACCTACTGCTTATTACAGAATACTCATAGCACGTTGTCTTCCTAGCAATCGGCTCGCTCATCGCTATTTGTCCCGTAGGTACGTAATTCCTTGTCATTATCGAGCAGACGAGCATTGCGCTGCCAAACGATACCAGCAAAGGACGGAGATCCTAATCACACGAGCGGTGTGCGCTGTGCCAGCATTCCAAAATAGTTCCTTAATTACTAACATAGGTAGGTAAGTTATTATTTCATGAATGGAATGTTGTGATGGCCCAGCGGTTAAGGCGCCCGCCCGCCGTTCATACATGTGGATGTGGGTTCAAATTCCGACAACTACCAATGTAACTTGTTTTTCAATACATAATACATATGTATATACAGACAACATTTAGAGATAGGTAGGTTTGCAGGGTCGTCAGATATAGATGAAGTGTTCTTTGAAACCGATGGATGTCTTCAATTGAAACTTAATTTTAAACAATTAACTATTTATTAGCTACTTTTTAAATTAAATTCCATTTACTATAAATAACATAAGTCTGAAATCGCCAATCCGCCTTGAGCAAGCGTGGTGATCAACATTTGTGCCTTCTCTGTATAAGAACAGGGCCTTTGCCCCGCAGTGGGACAATAATAGGCTGGTATTATTTTTTATTTCATGGGAAAATGGCGCTATTCGGAAGGAGCCCTGTCCGTGTCAGTGATCAGTCGCTGGTGGCGGGCTCGATTAGCGCGGCTCCGTCGCAGTCGGCTGCTGACGGATGAGCCTCAGCCAGGGAGCTGTCTATATAGCGTAGTTTAGGCCAGCTCCTCTACAATCCCACAGAGGAGACAAAGAAGCTTTGCTTAGTCGAACATGAGTACGTACATGTAAATGATGAGAGTTCCCGATCTCGTAGTGATCAAACGACTACAATGTATGTAGTTAACACAATGTTCCTTATCTTTTTAAAATACAATGATTTCACTTTATTTGGTGCACCTGTCCAAAAGTGAGGAGGACGGTTCACGTAAACCCAGCTAAGCCGGCAGAGTGCACACGAATCCAGAACGATCCAGTGGCCATGACAGTGTGGCGGTATCGCAGGTCGCGCGATAACCTGCGCCCGCGACGTCGCCGCTCTACAACTACGTAGGTATTGTCTGACACTTACGTAACATGGAGCGCGCGCTCCGCCCCAGTGGGCCGCGTGCCTAAAATGATCCCTGTGTTCAAATGCTATAAACGAGGTGATTTCAAATGAAATAGCCGCGCGGTGACCACTCGTCACCTGCTGCAAGATACACGGAGGGGTAGGTACTCTCTCATTGTTTGATGAATCATCAAAACATTTTACGCACCGGACAAAACGGGGTGAATAGAGAGGCAGGGGCGAATCAACACGGAACTTTAAAAGGGATTTTAACGTTAGACTAATAAAGTTAGTCGCCAACAAGGTGACCAACTTGTAAAACAGGAGTCTCTATGCCAACAAACTATAATATTTTAACATTAAAATTTGTTTTAAAGTTTCGTTCCGATTCACCCCTGCCTTTCTATGCACCCCGTTCTACGTTACATCATTATTTTAAGTGTTACTGTACTGCGCTGCGTACTACGATGATTTTTGTTTAAATATGAGATAGGTACATCATTTAGGAATTGTAGGTATTTACCATTTGAACGACAATTCAAAATATAATTCATTAGAAATTCTAAATTACTGCCTGGTTGGTCTAGTGTGGTCTAGTGGTCGCAAAGCGCGACTGCTGAGCATATGGTCTTGGGTTCCATTTCCAGTTCAGGCAAAGTGTTATTGGATCTTTTCATCAGGAATTTCTCAATAGCAGTTTGGGAGTCTGGATTAGAGCCCGGTTGATGGCAATAGGCTTGCCCCCTAATACATGGGGCTTAAACAAAACTGGCGAAATACTAATAGGTTCCCTGCCTAACCATTTGAGGATTACAGGATTTACAGGCGTGGTGTTATGTATTATGATGTTATGTAAATGCATAATAAGATAGGTAGTTTATGGTTATATTTTATCGAAAGTTATTACATGGATCGTAATGTGTTGAGCCATACGGCTAAATGAATATTCGAAGTGATGTGTGGTGTGGCATGACGCTGAGGGAGCCACACGGCGAGTTGATGAGCTGTGGCGTCACTTGACGGATTACCGTACATTGTAACCAAGTGCATTGTCTATCTAATGAAAAAGAATTATTAAAAATAATAATTCAATTAATAAGTACCTATTGTTATTTAATAATTTGTTATTCTCATGAATGCAATTTATTATCACATTGTACATGTTTATATTGAAAGTTCTGTTGTTGTATTCGCTTCGGTGGTGGCCCGACAGTGCACCTCGCAAAGTCGAGTTACCCAAGCGCAGGAGACACTGGACGGCTGCACGCTGCAGACACTGATAAATTAGAATCGGAATAATAAGAAAATACGTAGGTAGTAGACCGGTATGTTTCCTCGTTCCGTCGTAACTGCAGCCAATGGGGGCAAGTTATAAATATATGTCATGAGCTGTCACTTTGAGTTCAGTCAACTCGGTCGGGAGTCATGGTAGGCGGGTCGGAACTTCTTGCTTTCTGTGTGATCCCATGAGCCGATGCTTAAATTCCATGAACAATACGATATTAAGTTGTATAGTAGGTAGGTACTATCGAGGTTCACACTTGATGTTTTGGACAAGAACAGTAGAAGGAGTAGGGTAAAAGTACACTTTTACGTGTAGGTCCTTGTTCTAGTCCTTGTTTATGGTCATAAACAAGGACAAGAACAGTAGAACAAGTTACATAATAAAGTGATACCTAAATACGTACATATTCGTGCGTGAGCGCACCGACATAACGTTCAGTTTGTTAGAGACCCCTCCATAACTGATGCCTATAGTTTGGGGTCATACAGAGTCATACCTACTAGGCATCAGTTTTGTTAAATATAATTTTTCGTTTGTTTTTTAAATGATTGGAAAACCATCGAAAACGCGCACAGCCGCGTGATTATTGATTAGCTGCCTATAAATCTTACGGTTTGAGCGGCCTCAACCTAGAGCGTTGGTGCGTACAGCAAACATCGAACATGTATGTTTATCTTTACTATACTAGTAAGCGTTGGCGGCCAATATGGCAAACATGTAATTGTTTACGTTTGCATGCTGTGAGTCTGTGAGGAGTGTTGGCGTGGGAGGTTGGCTGGCATGTCAAACGTTGGCGCCAGCGTGTGTTTACTGCGCGTCTCGAGGGCGGTGGGCGCGCCGCCGCGTCACGGCCGCGCCGCGCGCCTCCTCGGCCAGGCCTTCTCTCGCTGTAGCCGCTGTACGTGATGCATGTGGCGCTTCTTTGTCGACACTGAAGCGAGCACGGCGCCTCGTCTGCTGCCAGCTCTGTCCAGGCTGTGGAGCACTGCTTACGCGTGGCTCGGTGGCTGAACAGTATGCTACAGTACTGTGGGCTGCTGCTACTTGACTGCTGGGTACTGAGGACAGATGAAGGGCACAGGTCTACGTTAGATGCATCAAAGGGAAGTCGTGGGTGCTTACTTAAAAAAAATATACAAATGTTAAACCTAGCTTTACTCCGTCTGGTTGTCATTTGTTTAAATCAGCCAGTGTCGCCATTGTCGAACTGTGCATTTATCGCAAAGTGTCGATACGAGTATTATTGATAAACCCTGCGGCGACAGATATCGCACACTGCGAATTAAATTCAGACTGATTGGCTTAATTGGAATTTTACAAAAACTTCAAACAACTTGCAAGCGTGCGTCCAAAAAAATCCTACTAGTCTCTTATATCGACAGCATACGATCTACAATCATATAAAAAGTGTGTTTATAAAGATAGGGTGCAGTTGAATGTAATGCCTCTAATTGCTGGTAATTATGAATGGCATCGCGACGGTTTTTGTAATCCCAGCCGGTTACTACCAGATACCAGCCGACTGTGATAGCGGCGCGCGCACACCTACATACGTATACCTAGGTACCTACGTCATTCATATTTCAATAATTTAATAAGAGCGTGGGGGTTCAAGTTGGTTGACGCTCTATGACAGCCAACATCATGACGCGGTGACGACAGAGACTTCGTGACACTAGTAGGTACCTACCCCCGCTTGGCGCACTCGCCAAGTTCTGGTCCCGATATCTTGAAGATGTGAACTGTTCATGTTTCATTTTTGATTGTTGTGTTTGTGCCTGTACTCGGCCGGCACTGAACCCATTAGGTACGTTTTCATGGGAACCAGTCGTCGCGCGCCGCCACCACTCATTGATGGAAGCGGGAACAACACGGAATGTAGGGGCGCGGGCGCTTGGAACCTCATGACCTCAGAAGTGAGACGTTTAGGACACTGCAGTTTGAGCACCAGTGCACGGATGTCACAGTCACCGGTTCTTCCCTCGCTGTCAAAATTGTGCTGTGTAATACCTATACTTGTTGAGTATACTACAGATGAACAGACATACACACTTGCCGATTGTCAGATGAGCTGTGAACTAAAAACTCCACCGAAAGAATTCCCTTGCACACTAAGCAACATTGCGAATGGTGTGCCAAGGGGAAGATGAACCAGCTTTTCCTGCCAAAATAACTAAAAGCCCGTACTGTAAAAAACAAGAAGTGAGCGTAAAAGAGAGAGGGAAGTCTTCGGCGCACAGTGAGCACTGGCACAGTATGACCTAGCTAGATGGTTAGCTGGAAGACGAACTCAATGGTGTAATTTGAGCTGACAGTGACGCCGGACGAGCCCCTCGCAGGCTAGCACTCGAGAGCACGCCGTCTTGCAAGACTGTTGACTCTTGTACGTACTACAAGTAGTGTAGTGAGAGAGTTCGAAGCCCTGTCTCGAGCAACCGACTGAAAAAGCGAGGCTCATTTGTTGCAGTCCAGAACATACTCCTTTTATGAAGGTTGTCTAAAACAGGCGTCTGTTACTTATGAAACTAGCTACAAACACACGCTGTGTGTATAAAGCAGCTAGCTGGGTAACATTCTTCTTAATTATCACTTTTACAAAAAAATTATCATGAATGGAAAAGTTCGCGGGTCAGGGGTCAGCCTCAGCACTCAGCACAGTAATTAATTTGATTGTTTGTGTCACAGAGTCAAGTACCATCGGCAGGTTATCTG
This sequence comes from Hoplodrina ambigua, assembly GCA_949774945.1. Taxonomy (NCBI): domain Eukaryota; kingdom Metazoa; phylum Arthropoda; class Insecta; order Lepidoptera; family Noctuidae; genus Hoplodrina; species Hoplodrina ambigua. The sequence goes on from OX458989.1 coordinate 10,104,742, forward strand.
CGCAGGTCTGTTGGCCAATTAGTGAGAAATAATACACATTTTAATATTTGTTTCAATAAACTATTAATAGCGCGAGTGGCTTCTGCAGCTGCGTGTATGCTGTTTCGTGGAGTTATATTAACGTTCCCTTTATAATAAAATAATAATAAATAAAAATGTTTATTGCAAAAATTTTTACAGTGAATCTTACATAGGGACCTCCTTTTAAGTAAAAGATATACCTGTGCTAGGAGGCCCTGCTCTCTAATGACAATTACATGATGGTAAAATTGGTGTACCAAATAAAATAGAAACTAAACAGAAAAAAAGGTAAAATAAAAAAAAATATTCAAAAAATTCTTTATACATAAAGGTATCTAATCCTGCTACTAATTCATTACCTATACCTTTATGGGCGGAGGAACATAAACAAGTTATGTACGTTCAATAGAAATAAAACATTACTTAGCTATGTACTTTACATCATTCTATTCAATAATCTATTCGAGCAGACACTGAACTTGGCTTCCGCACCTTTCATCTATAATTAACAATCGCGCAGCTCTACGTTTTATTAAGAGTTGTTGAACATGTAATAGAAAGTGATGAGTTTTTATGTTTGTCCCCAGATTTCCTCTTAAGAGTATCTCACGATGTCTGCGGCGGTGGACAGCCAGCACGCGCTGAACGGGCGCGTCAACGGGCACCGGCAAGACCCCGACACGGGCACGCGGGACACCAACGGACACCACGACCCGCGCCCCTGGGAGCAGCAGTTCCTGCCCACCTCGCTGCGGCTCGACGACAAGATACGCACGCAGAAGGTAGGTGTAGTGTAAACATGCGCTCCTGGGGGACATGACGCCCTATAACATGAGTTATGATAGTTATCTATCCGCGGTCAACTAATCATGGTCTCCGAAGATACCCCATGGAACTCCTCGTCGTGAACAGCACATATAGGTACTTATAGTGATAGGGGTTCAAGCGGAAGAAGATACACTTATGCTTGTTAACTTACCTACGTAGTGTTACTGTTTCTTCGTGGATTTGGATAATAGGAAATAGGTATTAATAGTAAAAAAAAACATATTTAACAAAAAGGCGAGCGCCTTCAAAATATGCAAAGTGAAAAATAATGTTAGTTTTGGCAGTCGGTGGCAAATTGGCAATACAAAACAACAAACAGAACTAAAGCCGATGACTACCAAAACGTTTATTTTCGCTTTGCATTTTTTTTGCAAGCATGCCATACATCCTCCTTCTGGCGCAATCGGGTGAAAATAATAAGAATCAAATTAAATCATTTATTGCAATCCATGATGTACACTCATAGGTAATACTTATCGATGATTGAATAACTGATTTGTAACTTTCGGCTCCGAAAATTGACACTCGTTTTAAACACGTGGTGTGACTTGGGCCGCTGTGTTTGTTCACAAATCGAGTTTTGTTGGATTTATTGCCAAAGCAATGGATGCCAATGGCCAAAAGTGACTCGTAATACCTGAGAGGTGACATGTTCATGTTCACTATGATAAGTACATGATGTCACGTGCCCGGCGCCGGCGGCAGTGGCGCGGTGGAGCAGGCCGCGCCGCTATCGAGCGAGTTCAAAGTTGACGATGATCTTATCGACACAAGTTTTTATGAATGATCAGCTAGATTATTGCGCAGCAGGCATTATTAGCTACCATTACATGTAACTACATAGGTACATCATGTTTACTTAGAGCGAATTACGATCCCTACCCGATCACTGCACAAATGTTTAAACTTGGCTTGACACGCTACCGCATGTCTAGATCGTCTGTGCAAAAAGTGTGATGTCTGACAGTTAGTTAGTTAGTTTTGCAACTTGAGACTAAGTACGTGTTTGTTGAAATGCGCCGCTTAAACATCTGCAAATTGCCTCGTAGCTTTGATTTATGAGATCCGATTAACTGTAAAAACTTAGTTGGTATAATTAAGAAAAACGTGGTTGGTCTTAATATCACGCTTGCATTACCCGAAAAGGTACTAGACAAGCGCAAAAGGTGTAGCAAAATAGATCTCAATTCGCAAGGCCTATTAAAAATACCGAGACTCTAATTCGAACTCCGGACCGGTCTGTATGGAGTAACTGCTGAAGTTGAAAATCTAATTTAAAAGCGGTTGCCGCAGCAGTGGCGCTTCTGCCCACTACACTATGAGGCAGCTACTCAGCCGGCCGGCGACACGTGGGCATCAGTGTCTGGCAGCAGCGGCTCTAGTCAGTGCGGCCGCCGTTATCTGCTCAGTTATCGACCCAGAGGTTTCGCTCAGTACCTACAGCTTGTACGCGTTTCCGCAAATGTTCAAGCTGCTCTTGATTAAGCGGCGACTACCCTCAGCAGAGCAGCTACAATTAAAGCAATCAGTAGCAATTTAGCGAATGGCGCGATGCAACGTCATTCGTGATGCGCGCGCGCATCTCAGCGCTACATACCTATGTGCCTAACATTATTACTGCTATAAGTATGTTGCATTTACTTTGTGCTTCTAGATAGTACACTGTTTATGCCGACAGATTACTTCCACGTTGTCTGACGCGTGTGATGCTATCTTGTGTCATCATAAGGCACACGTTCATGAAACATACTCGTAAATCTATGAATGCCTCGCAGCGCCGTGAACGGCTGATGTCCTTTACAATACACTATACACTAATTTTTGGAACAGAGAGGAATGGAAACACTTTTATTGATTATCGTATTCCCAAGAATGTTGCAGAATTTTATATAACTGAGCATGAACAAGTAAATAAAAAAATAAAAACTTAAATATTTAACGGCATGTATAAAATATAACTATAATATTTTATTAAAGCTTATTGTTTGAAACTGGGTAATTAACCAGGTTTATATTTTGGTGTAGTGGAAACTATTCATACAGATATTGACGTTTGAAACAAAGCGTGTTTGTGTGCTCAGTGGCGCAGTGATAGTAACTAACAGCGGCTTCATAGCGCACGCGCAGAGTAAACAGCGTTCAGATTCAGATACGGTATCTGAGGTGACACTACGTGCAAACCCCTTGCCAAACAAAACCTTTATTGGTGCCATAAAACATCATGTCAGCGCCTGCGCGGTGCGACTGCAGTGCTCGCCAGCGGAAGCGTGTCTGCGCAAAAGGGTACGGTGATGAAACATTTCCGTTGCCCTACCTGGCTCGAACAGTTCGAGACGACGCTGCTCGTGAGTCCGTCACCTGCCGAGCTCATTCCTCAAATATTTATAAAAACAAACGTGCGACTGGCTCGTTGGTCGCGCTATTGAGCCTCCTGGGTTCGATCCCCAGCGGACTAGATGTATTCCAACGGTTTTGTCTGTAGCTGGTAGCATCTGGACTTCTGGGACCATGTCCTTGTTCGATTTATTTTATTATTATTCGGAAAACTTACATCTAAAAACAAAATAGATTCGTATGTAGTTTACATGTGTAGCGGGAACATGAGGCTCGAGCTTTGTCCTGGGGAGGCATTTCGCAGGTCGACTCAGGACGTGTCGGCTGCTTAGCCGGACTTTCCCGCGGTGCCTTAATAATGAAGGCCTCCAGCCAAGACTTGTCGGGCCCATGGAGGCGGCGCCTTTGTAGGAGGATGTGCGCTCGTAGAACTGACCGCAGGTGGGGTTGGAGCCCCCTTGGCATGGCGGGCTGATGCCACTCGGTGCACGGCGCTGCGAATGTACGAGTGTCTCTCGGCCCCGACTCATGGCGGTGCGCGGTGGTGGAAGTAGCAACCGCGCGGTCGTAGTCGGTAGGAGTCCGACATCATCGACAAACATAAGGGTTTCTCCGCAGCAAAAGGGAGAAGAGGCACATAATGCAGCAAAAGGGAGATGAGGAGATATAAATGAGACAAGCGAAATAAAAAACGAAAATCACTCAGCAGTATAAACTTTGCCTAAATATTGGGGTCGTATCGCTCGTGTCGGTCGCGTCGCTCGTGTGGCCCGCGCCTCACGCGCGCGAGTTTGCACAACTGTCGCAGTTGATCGATGAGCGGCTCTCGTTTGTCTTACACTTAATACTAGACACAAGAAGTACAAGTAAGTTATACATTATGATCGATGATACGTTCTGCACATTCCTCCACACGTGTCAACGTTGAGTTGTTTTTTAATTATTGTGAGGACGACTCTTACGGTACTGAATATTACTTGCTGTTTATGTAGTACTTGAAACTAGTCTTTATCTATTCCTACATATATCAAGGAGCTCATTCGGGGACGCTAATTACCATTGTTGATTCCGATTACAGTAGACAGTTTAGCGTTGTCTATATCTATAGAACGCCACACGCCTATGCGGAGCACTGAACGTTTCTTAACCTAACTAAAGACAGGAACAGACTCGATCAGTCTGTTGTGTGATCAGTAGTGAGTACAGGAACAGATCATAACGGCTTGATGTTCGTGTTCCAGGTAGAGGCTCGCCTCGCGGACTTGGTGCTGTGCGGGGACGTGCTGCGGCGCGTGGCCGCCGTGTTCGAGGACGAGCTGGAGCGCGGCCTGCGCAACCAGCCCTCCAGCCTGCAGATGGAGAATACCTACGTGCCCGAACTACCCGACGGCACCGGTATGTACCGCCACCTGCGCGCTGTCTGCCAGGGGCGTAAATATATTATATATTACATCAAACGGGCAACGGCGGAGGTTGTTTCTGTAAAGCATTACAATCGATGAACGTATGTAAACAAGGTGTGCTTATGACGAGCGCATGTGTTGCAGAGGAGGGCGTGTTCCTGGCGCTGGACCTGGGCGGCACCAACTTCCGCGTGCTGCTGCTGGAGCTGCGCGCCGGCCAGCTGGTGCGCCAGATCGTCAAGCAGTACCACATCAGGTAACTAGCCGCACTGCCACTGTCACCTGCCCTGCACGTCACCGGCCCTCCGATCACAATTTCAATAATAGCGACAAACTTTGACAAACCTATCCAAGAGATGCCTAATTCATCTCAGAAGTAACAGTTGAAGTCTAGTTAAACAGATAGTAAAGGAAGGTTGTGTTACAGTAATGCGTTGCGGCTGGGCACGGGCGAGGAGCTGTTCAACTTCCTGGCGGACTGCGTGCAGGACTTCCTCCAGCAGCTGGGCATGGAGGACCAGGAGTTCTCTCTAGGTACCTGACTGCTATCCTAACGCACTCTAATTTAGTGCTTTTAGTCGCTGACACATATGTAAGCTTAGATATATGTCAGTAGAAAATATTATTCAACAAGGAGTCATGTCCACCGCTACATCGAAGCAGATTATTGAAAACATACAATTGTACTTCTCAAATAAGTATCATTATTTGATCAACAATTTCACCGAATGGCCACCTAAACAATAATCAAATAAACAGGTGTGATTTGATGAAAGCATTTGGTCGCTTGATATGGTGAGGGACACCACTTCGTTTCACTTGTCCATGTTATCGTCATGTATCGCCGTTTGGTTGGGTTTGACCTGATGCTAATCTCGCGCAGGCTTCACATTCTCATTCCCGATGAAGCAGCACTCGATTTCGTCGGGCGAGCTCATCACGTGGACCAAGAGCTTCAAGTGCTCGGGGCTGGAGGGCGTGGACGTGGCGGCGCTGCTGGAGCGCTGCTTGCGCGCGCGCGGCCTGCGCGTCACCGTGCGCGTGCTGCTCAACGACACCACCGGCACGCTCGTCGCCGGCGCGCATGTGCACCACGACGTTGGGGTATGGTAGATGCTTTTTTACATTTTCAGACATAGCACATACACAGTTATAATAACAATAACACATGCCTTAATAACATCAAGCATTTATTTACAGACAGACACAAACATTGATTAGTTCTGTATGATAACAAAACAATTCTCAAGTGATACAGACAGGTGGAGGTTCTCCGATGAGCCATACCGCATTTGCAATCATATAGCTGTAGTACACGCTGTAACGTACATTATAATCGCTTTGTAAACCACTTTTGTAGGGAACAGCTGATTATTTTTAATGATAATATTTTTTGTTATAATGATAAGTACATTGACCACTTTTCCGGTTTTTGGTAAATTAACAATGACCTGTTATTATTTAAATATAATTTTATTAATTATATTGAATGAACTAGGTACATAGGATGGGTACCAATTTTTTCTGACTTCTACGCTGAGAAAGTGACGAGCACAAGCGCAATAGGTAATATGCTTCAGTATGAACCAAAAATCGAAGCAGTCTCCATGTGAACACACAGCACGCGTGTAGCTCGACTGTCAGAGACAGCATTGGTACAGCATCATCCACTCGACCTATCTTCAGAACATGCGGAAAGCCTACAGTGTAGAGCCGTTTGCCTTACTTGAATTCTGGAGGGTGCCGGTGGTAGGCTGGTTGCGCATGACGGGCGAGAGGGAGGGCGTGTTGTAATAGTATGTGTTCGATCGGCGGCAGATCGGCGTGATCTTGGGCACGGGCTCGAACGGCTGCTACATGGAGCGCGCGTCGCGCGTGCTGCACTGGGAGGCGGCGCACGAGCGCGTGCAGGACGTGTGCGTGGACGTGGAGTGGGGCGCCTTCGGGGACAACGGCTGCCTCGACTTCCTCAAGACGGAGCTGGACAGGGAGGTGGACGCGGGCTCGCTGCTCGCTACCTCCTTCACGTAAGTGATCACTCCACTCGTCATCGTCCTTCTGCCTTCATCCCGAATTGTTCAATGGCGGCGGGAAAAAGATTATTCCTTAAATTTGGTGGGATGGATGAACGAACGGATGGATAGATGAATGGATGTTTGTTACCCTTTCACCCTCAAACGGCTAAAGGGAATAAGCTACAAATAGACATTGATTTACTGTTCCCGTGGGATAATATGTGACTTTAATTCCAAAGTCTACCCAGACGCGGATAGAAGCTAACAGCCTGTAATGACTGGCGGTTATAATTGCAGGTTCGAGAAGTACATCGGCGGCAAGTACCTGGGCTCGCTGCTGACCGCGGCGCTGAGTGCGCTTGCGCGCGCCGGCCTGTTCCCCGCTGAGCTGGCGCCTGACGCGCTGCAGACCGCGCATCTCAGCCTTTTCGAAGAGTTAGTCACTTATCTTGGGTTCATCATCAAGTTCCTACCAATAGGGTCGTAGGCCTCTCTGCGAGCACCGCTGCAAATACCAGACCTGTGCTTATTGCATCCAACGGAATTCTAAAGCCATCATTCAGTCATCAGAGGATTGATAAAGTCATCATTCCTCCTTGTCTGGGCCAGCGATGCTTCATGTTAACAATCACGTTGTGCGCCTTGCCATACAACTAAATGATGGGTCGTGTGACAGGGACAACTGCGCGGGCGAGGTGTCCCGCACGCTGGCAGCGCTGCGCGAGGCGTGCGCGGGCGCCGCGCTGTCCGCGCAGGACGCGCTGGTGGCGCAGCACGTCGCGCACGTCATCTCCAACAGAGCCGCGCAGCTCGTGTCTGTGTGTGAGTACATCATACTGTGGATACTATTATTTACTACGTTTTCGACGACATCATTTCAAGAGGTTAAGCAAATAGTAGGTATAAATAAAATACACATTTATTTATACATCTTTATTTTTGAAGTGAAAGTGGTAGGTTTTCTTATACCTGTCAAATCATATGAGAATCATGAGGTTACAGTCTGAGATGGTGTTTTGAAGAAAGAACTGGACGTGGTCTGGTCGTGGTTATGCTCATGCGTTCCGTTACCCGACCGTCACGCGTCATAGTGACATTAGATTTATTGAGCAATAAAAGGCATTTAACTTAGCTTTATCATAAAACAATAATACAATCCGAAAGACTTCTTGTGTCCGTCAAGGTCGGTGAGTATTAATATGCTGATGGTGTCGTGTGTGGCAGGTATCTCCACGCTGCTGCGGCGCATGGACCGCGCGCACGTGGCGGTGGCGGTGGACGGCTCGGTGTTCAAGCACCACCCGCGCATCGCCGACCTCATGAACAAGTACATCGCGCTGCTGGCGCCGCACCACCCGGTCAGTAATGTCGCTACACCTCTCGATTACACAATACTTAGTTCCATCACTTTGCTGTGGGTTTACGGATTTACTGATTTAAATTGAGCTGCCTCGTTGGGCTAGAGGTCGCAAAGAGCGACTGATGCTGAGCATGAGGTCTCGAGTTCGATTCCCAGATCGGGCAAAGTGTTATTGGGTTTTTCCAATAGGAATTTCTCAGTAGCAGCCTCGGAGTCTGGATTTGTGCCCGGTTGATGGCAATAGGCTCGCCCCCTATTACATGGGACTATAAACATAACTGGCGAAATGTGGGTGAATTGATGGGTACACCTCTGCCTAACCCTTCGGGGATTACAGGCGTGATGTTATGTTTAAACATTATTGGTGATTACAGGCGCGATGTGTGTATGTGATTTAAATGATTAATTAATCCATTATATTATCATGTCGCTTACGTTCCACTTGGGTAAAGGTCAGTTGCTTGGCACGGCAAGCATCTCATTTTAAAATCTCTGTTCCAGTTCTCGCTGATGGGCGCGGAGGACGGCAGCGGCAAGGGCTCGGCGCTCACGGCGGCCATCGCCGCGCGCCTCGCCTCTCGCGAGGCCTGCTAGCCGAACGTACCCCGGGATACTGCACTAGCACGAATACCTGAGGAGCAAGATCACCTCCAGCCATAGACTAACTATAAACAACCAATAAACAATAAACGACAATAACGCTCACATGTGCACAACGGGGAAACAGCACTGCTATTGAAGTGGGCTTGAGCGGAGCTGTCGCCTGACGCACACCGTCACTGCACTTACATTCACCGAGGGGAATTGTAACAAAATGAACCGGCAGTGCTGTTTCTCAATCAATGAACAGCCAGGGTGAATGTGTGCAACCCGTTTATTGAAATGACAAGTGCCATCCGTTGACTGCTCAAAAAGAGCACGGTACGCAGCGGAGCAGCACGCGTTGCGTCTCAATATTCCTTACAAGTCATTTCCCTGAGTGTGCATCGTTGTGTTTTATGAATGAGTGATGTGTTTCTCGACACTTGTTGTGAGAAGTCTTCGATACCTTCTCACTGCATAGAAATAGTGTCGTTATAATCTACTCAAGACGTCCTGCCAGTGACGTCACGCCCAATGATATTGATAACCGTTATGTGATGTTTCGCTCATTTTAGATATTAGAGTAGTGTGAATGCTAGCTAGGATGCTATAAATGCTAGGAGCGCTCGTCGGGTTTGAGAGAGTGAGTGTAGCGCTATATGAGTGTGAATGAGTGTGAGTGTAGGTAACGCTCGCTGGTCGAGACCGTTGTGTAGCTGTGCATTTGTTTGATAAATGCTACCATAGTTTGGTTAGAACATAGTTAAGCGAAAGCGCGCCGTGTCGCGCCATACAGGTACGTCTCTTAGCTGTAACAATGACTGAATGATTATAATATATGTAAGTTTCGTAGGGAGCCAGAGGCCTGCCACTAACTTGCCACTTAGACACTTTTCTATTTTCGGTATAATACCTAAATTGTAATCTACTCAAGGATGTAGCAAGGAGACGCTTGAAGTTTGGTTAAGTGGTCATCAAGTAAGAATTAGTCTGTCCGTGTTCAGATGTAACTTCATGATAATACAAGATGGGTTTTTAAATGGAACTTCAGGGCGAAAACAAAAATTAGAACAGGAATTAAAGAAAATTCTTAAAAACATGTACAGATCACAAAAACAAGTGTCGCCTCTGGTCACCGTGTGAACATATCGTGCCATACTCACTCGTGCGCTGGATACACATGTTCATATAATAATGCAGAGTACAACAAGGTGCATATCCTACAGTTTACATTATTACTTTACACTTTTCTAATTAAATATATTTATTAAGAAATGTATAGGTTTAGAAAAAATGTTGAGAGCTCATTGGTGCGTTCGGCTGATCACAAGATCATCTGGCAAATGTACAGTCACGGAAATAAATTGTTTTAACAAATTACATAATCATTTAAGTTGTCCTTACGTACGTGGACTTTATAAACTGTTTAATAGTCTCGTAGCGTGTGTGTCTGCTAAACAAAACATGTCGCGGACCGCACGTATTTGCTATTAGTAACAATGTCTCCCGAGTGAACACGCAGTGGGCTCGTGCAGTAACAGAAGAGCTAAAGCCTCCACGCGGATCTTTCTCGACTATACTGTATATTAGCTAGTACTCTAGAAGTGACGTGATGACGTCATCGTGGAGCGGACAGCCTTGCATCATGATAACTAGTTACAAATAATGTATTTCGGTACTTTGTTAAGGAACCACTGTTTTGTTATATATTTAGAAGTATAATAGTTATGTAGGTAAATAGCTGCGAATATGTTATTGTTTGTAGAATTTTATTTTTAGAATAAAATGTAATTCTTTTTTTTACGCTTATTGTTTTATTCAAAGTCAAAGTCAAAACGTTTACTTCCATTAGACCATTTACAGGCACTTTTGGATTGTCAAGGAGTCGGTCAGCTAGTCCGAAAGTTGAAGCTAGTTGCTTGTTCCAAAACGGAGGTAGGCCTCTATGGAGAAGAAAGGGCAAAAAACTCCACGGCACTCTTTTCAATTAGGTTTTTACATAATCCTGGTTACAATATTCTTGTTGCTTATACGCGTGAAAACAATGAAGATGTGGTAAGCCATGGCAATTAAGAGATGACCGATCCCAACCGACAGCACTCGTTCATGAACATGACGCATGGATCAGCACCGCTTAGCTCAACCATCTTGAAGGGAGCCAAATGACGCGCCACTTATTAGTAATATGTAGAATATTTACAGACTAATTACGTAGACTGCAACCGGAGGTTCGAAAAAAAACCAAATTTATTAAAGACTAATTTATTTTAAAAGAAAGAAATTACAATTAAATCAGGTGAAACCTATTCGATGCGAGAATATGGAATGACCAAAAATACTTATAAAATAATTAATTGCTAATTGGCAGTTTTGCTGCGTCGGCGGCTCGTGGCTGTCCCGCGTGTCGACGATGCAGTTTCCATGCGTCCGGCGTAAACTGATAGATTTGCAGGGTCAGCGATATCCATTAGGGATCCGTACTTAACAAGCGATATCCATTAGGGATCCGTACTTAACACCTCCCCCCGAAGATCAGCAACTATTTTTGATCATGTTAAGAGAAAATGTTGCTGGAGTTTCATCTCGTTTTTTGGTGTGTCTTGTTACCTCTTCATACGTATGAATCTTGGGAGTTTGCTGATTTTCTTTGCTGTTAGCGCTGAGATTCCAACATTTATATCTGCGGCTTATCGCTAAGATGGCGAGTGCGACTACGCTTATAGCGAAGATGTAGAATGGTATGGTTGTGTGGTATAAGGCAACCGGTTGAGTCTTTTCGATCTGCAGAGGGCTTTCCAACATTACTTTTCTCTGGATGCTGTGAAGTTCTTTTAAGTTGACTGAGTTGAGTCCGATGATGTGAGTAACAGGAACATTGGTCTGATTCATCTCGTTGTATGGGATCTTCGATAATTTGAGCGGCTGGCCTTTAATCTCATTGCTGTCGTTGATGATGGTGAATTCCGATGTTTGCAGGTAGCAGTTCACAGGAATGGTGACGAGATAACTGCCTTGTAGAGTGTTGTAGTCTTTTCTCCCACATGCTAATTGTACTTTAGTTGGTTGTGGTAGTGACAGTGTATAGTGCTGGTCGTCTAGTTTTTCCACAGCTTCTTTGGAAAGTGAAATCTTGGCGAAGTGGCAGGTGTCTTCTAGGTGTTGGTTGGTGATGAGCTCCTGGATACAGTCTGGCTTCGTACGGATTTGGTGGCTCGTCTTTTTTTCACAGAGATGTATGTTACTATACTTCGGGCATTCAGCCTCTATGTACACGAATGATTTCTCGTTGGTTGCTATGTAGGGAGTAGGAGGTATGAGGGCAAGTTGTTTCCTATTAGGCACGATGGATAGTCTGTATAGGTCATAGGAGTCTTTGGAAACTATAGGGAAACTGTAAACTATAACTATTCTCTTCTCAATAAAGTAGGAGCCTGGTTTGATAAGATTGTAGTATTCTCTTAACTCTAAATTTAAGATCTGATCTTGGTTGTAGATTGATTTTAACTTATCTATCATAGTTCTTAAAACTTCTATGTCAATCATCGAATGGTGAGTACTAGACGCGCGTATAAAAGCCATTATATTTTCTAATCTAACTATTTCTAACATTAAATCTTCCACATTATTAGTAATTATACCTAATATTTGTGCGAACTTCGCAAACTTGATTAAACTGTAATCTCTGTAAGCATTTTTCTCTAGTAGTAACTCTATCGTTGCGTTAACTATTTCCTGATTTCTAGTAAGCTGGTCCAGGATGTTACTATGCTGGGACATCCATTCTTTACTAAGACTAATGTGGCTATTAAATTCTGAGACTATTTTATTTTCGTTATTCTGTAAAGTTTTGATGGCATCGTCGTATTTTAAGGCGTCTAGATAATCTAAGTTGCCAGTAACGCTCTTTATTACTGACCCAAGGCTATCTACAAGACCTCGTTTGACTCTAGCAGGTTCCAAGGATCTTACTTGCTTTAATACCCTGTCAAGCTTGTTGGTAAGATAGTCGACCTGATATTCGTAAAGCATGTAAGTTTCATTACTCAGTCGGGTTTTGAAGGTTTGAAGTTGCGTTTGTACAGAGTCTATTTTGTCTTCTATGTCAGTTAGTTGTATGTACTGTATGAATGAATGGTAATGTGTAGTTAGTCTGGTCGATCCTAGTTTATATGGTAGTAGTCCTGGTCCATCGGCTAAGGTCTCAAGTCTTATCTCTTGAGGGTACGTCGCGTGGATTGTCAGTAGTAGCAGAAGCCTGTAACAATTGGTTACTTTTAGGTACACGTTTTAGCCTTGCTTTGGCTACGGGTCCTCGTTTTTTTGAAGTATATATGTGTATGGGTAAGTCAGCTAGTACAGTGTCTTGAGTGTAACGCGGTGCGGCTTTTTGGCGATTGGCAAAAGGATTTTTAACGAAAACCTGTTGCTGAGGGGAATATTCTACTTCTGGTTCACGGGTTTTGTTTCTGTTTTCTATTAAAGCTGTTCGATTGGCAAGAGATGATTCATTAATGATATCATAAACCTGTTTCATTTGTTGCTTATGGTTCTGAGCGTATTGCTGTAAGATATGTCCCGTAAAGTCGATGTCTACCGGATCTCTAGGGTCAAAATGTCCAGTCAATAAGTCATAAGGTCTGCATTTAGTAAAACTATGGATAGAACTGTTGTATGCAATGATGGCGTATGGCATAAGATTAACAATCGGTTCATCTTTATGTTGTAATTTAAGAATTCTAATATGCTCCAGTAACGTTGAATGGAAGCGTTCGATGTTACCATTGTCGTTTGGACTATGAGGTAAAACTTTATGATGAAGAATCTTATGAAGTCGTGTGAATTCGGAGAATAGTTGGTTGGTGAATTCGGTGCCATTGTCAGTAATTATGGTCATAGGTAGTCCATGATGGGTACAGTAACGTAGTAGTGCTTGTATTATGCTAATAGCGGTTCCGTCTCGTAAATGGTAGGCTTGTCCGTACTTTGTGAAAACATCAATGAAAGTCACGTACGTTTCGTTCTGAACTGTAAAAAGGTCCATGTGAATAATTTCAAGTGGTTTAGTAGCTGGGGGAACTATATTGAGTTGTGGTCTGATGGGGTTTCGGTCGTATTTTGCTTGACCACAGATTGTGCACTCATTAATGAACTTTGTGATTTGTTCCTTCATTTTTGGCCAATAGTATCTTCGTGAGAGTGCCAGATGACATTCATTTATCCCGCGGTGATTAGTCTTACCGTCGTGATAATGTCGAATGATGTCTTGCTGTCGCAGGTATTCTTTGACATTTTCTAGTTCTACTTTAGTTAGTACTAAGTTGAGAGAGGAACTTTTGAATTTATCCTGTATGACGGGAATTATTGAATACATTGCTAGTGGGGGATTTATCAGGATGGCTGTTTTAACCTTTGGGTTCACATACTCTTTTATAGCGTTGAAAACATCGCTCTCTAAGTTAGATTCTGAAAGTTGGATTGCAAATCGGGTGTGATTTTCAAAAGGTTTGGTTACTGTCGGTCGTCGTTTTACGTCGTTTACTAGGGTAAAGTAAATCTGTCGATGAAATTTGTTAAGTGGCTCATCCGTAATGGGAACTTCTAATATGGGATGTTCGTTACTGGTATGTACGGTGTCAGTCGAGGAGTTTGTCTGCTGGGGTGGTGCCTCTGATGGATTGTTAATCATTGAACTAAGATCTTTAATGCTTTCGATTAATGAACTGATCTCGTCGACTTCTTCATTATGGATTTCAACGCGTGAGAGAGCGTCAGCATTGGTGTTGAATTTTCCCTTCTTGTATACTACTGTGAAGTCATATTCGCTTAGTCTGAGTCGCCATCTAGTCAGTCGTGAGTTTGGTTCCTTCAAGTTCATCATCCATTGCAGTGGTTTGTGGTCAGTCAGTACTTTAAATTTTCTACCGAATAAATAAGGTCGGAAATATTTCGTAGCCCAGACTATGGCAAGTAACTCCTTTTCGATGGTACTATAATTTAGCTCACTTTCGTTCAGTGTGCGGGAAGCGTAGCAGACGGGTTTGTCAGACCCTATTGGTCCCTGAGATAACACTGCTCCAATAGCGACATTGGAAGCGTCTGTTGTAAGGTTGAATTCCCTTTTAAAGTCTGGGTATTGTAGTATAGGGTCATTAGTTAATAGGGTCTTACAATTTTCAAAAGCAAGGGTGTATTCGGGGCTGAGAGTTATTCTACTACCTTTCTTTAGGCATTGAGTAAGTGGTTTGGTTATCCGGGCAAAATCGGGAATAAATTTTCGGTAATAACCGAGAAGGCCTAAGAATTGTTTGATCTCCTTGGGGGTCTTTGGAATTGGGTACTTTTGAATAGCGGAGATTTTGTCGGGATTTGGCTTAATGCCGTCTCTACTAATAATGTGTCCTAAGTAGGCAGTCTCAAGCTTCAAAAATTCAGACTTGTCCATTTGAATTTTGAAGTTGGACTCTCTAAGTCTTTGGAAAACCTTTTCCAGGTTATCCATGTGCTCCTGGAGAGAGGTACTATAGACAATTATGTCATCCAGGTACACCAGGCAGATATTATTTTGGAGGCCTCTTAGAACATTGTCCATAACTCTCTGAAATGTGGATGGGGAGTTTTTAAGTCCCATGGGCATTCGAAGGAACTCGAAGTGACCGTGTTCCACGTTAAATGCAGTTTTAGAAATATCTTGGGGGTCCATTTCGACCTGATAAAATCCACTTGCTAAATCTAGTGTCGTAAAGTATTGGCATTTCCCTAGCTTATCAAGAACGTCATTAATGTTTGGTATGGGGTACTTGTCGTCAATCGTTTTCTCATTCAACTTACGAAAGTCTACTACGATACGCCATTTTTGCTTTCCTGAAGCGTCTATCTTTTTAGGCACAACCCATATGGGTGAGCTCCAGGCTGAGTCTGAGGGCCTAATTATACCCTGATCTAACATTTTGGTTATTTGATTCCTTACTTCCTCGCGATGCACAAAAGGGTATCGATAGCTTTTAGTGTACGCGGGGACTTCGTCAGTGGTTTTTATTCGATGCTTGATTTTGTTAGTGAATGTTAGTGGTTCTCCGTCGATGTAAAATACGTCCGTATAACGGGAACATAGTGTCAAAAGGTTAGCTTTTTCCTCTTCATTGAGATGGTCTGTACGTAACCGTGATATTACATCGTCTGCACGATTGGACTGCTTGGCTGGCATGCAATTGACGTTGAACAGTTCAGCTTGGGCTGATTGGTCTAACGAAAAGATGACGTCGTTAGATGTTGGGTTCTCTAACTCTACAAAACCACGATTGTTAATTACTGTAGTTAGACACTCGTGAATAATGCAATTGCAAAAGACCTGTTCACTTATTAAAACGTCACCGTCAGTGGCATTGATTGGTATTCGAACTAATTTAGATTTGTTTGCTGGAATAATGTCCTCGTAGAGATTGACGTTGCGTGAATTATATACTTTAATCTGATTTGTAGCAGTTCGCGTAATTAACTTGTAATCTTTTAAGTCTATCTTTGCTTCCCACTTGGATAATAAATCTAATCCTATGAGCCCGTCGAAATAATCGTGAAAGCGATAAATGAATAGTTTTATAGTGTCGGACTCATTGAATTCACTGAAACACGGTAACGTTACGGAATAGTCATTTCTACTAACACCGTGAACGTTTGTGACCTCGAATGGGTCATAGTTGAGGGGGAAATCTGAGAAAAACTTCTGTATAGCCTCGGGGCTAATGAATGACTGGTTAGCGCCAGTGTCTATTAGAAATTTTAAAGGAGGGTTAGCGATTTCAATGTAGGGTAACTGTCTTTGGGTCTGTAAGTTAAGATCTATCCTTGCTCTTTTGATTTCTTGTCCGTTGGAAAATTTTGACTAGCGCTGCTAGGGCCTGGTTGTGGTTCCATCTCGCTTGTAGCCTGATTGTCACAAATCGAATTACTGTCAGTCATGCTAGGGTTGTCATAGTCATAAAGCACATAATAGTCACCATAATCCATGTAATAGCCGAATTCTGGTTCAGGGTAATAGTCAACCGGGTAATAGGTATTTTCAGGTGCGATTTCGTTAAGGTTTACCTCACGCGTTTTAAAATAATTGGACGGTGGTGGATTCCCGTTCCTATGCCAGTCGTTTCCTGACGTCATGGGTAAAGGTTTCGGAATGAAATGTTGCACTCCGCTCATGGGTTTTGCACCCATATTTTGTGGCGAGTTATTTCTGGGTGGTAACCTGAAAACGTTACTTTGCGG
This sequence comes from Hoplodrina ambigua, assembly GCA_949774945.1. Lineage (NCBI taxonomy): Eukaryota > Metazoa > Arthropoda > Insecta > Lepidoptera > Noctuidae > Hoplodrina > Hoplodrina ambigua. Next base: position 10,121,541 of record OX458989.1, read on the forward strand.
ATGGTAATTCGGTGGTGGTGCACGGAACATTTGTTGCGTTCGAGTCGGCATGCGATTCTGATATGTATTAGGTGAATTGAATTTAAAAGGTTGGGGCTGAGGCTGGTAGCCACGAAGTCCTACTGGAGCAGGCCAGTTAGACATTGGAGGTCGTGGGGCGCCGTTAAATGGCATAGCATGCATGATAGGGGATTTGTATATTACGGGTACATTGGGGGGTCTGTCTGACCTCGGGCCAGTTTGGGGTTTTGATACGTCATTGCGCTGCTGCAAATACATGATATTTAGCTCTTCCTGAACGAATTCCAGGGCTTTCTCGATAGTTTCTGGGCGCATACAGCGTATACGTGAGCCTAACGGTTCCTTCAGTCCTCGTACAAAGGCTTGCATTGTCACTTTCTTATAGAGCGTTCGTTTAGCTTCAATAGTCGTCCGTACAGTCTCGTGTAAAGTCACGTAGGTCATTATCGTACTAAACAAAGTTTGACATTGATCATAAAATTCCTGAGGGGTTTTATTACCTTGTGTAGCCAATGAGAGGTCGTTGTACAGAGCCGTTTCGTCTCGCTGGTCTGAAAAGTTGTTAATAAGGGCTGATCTAATACCTGCCCAAGTTTCTGGAATACCGTTTGAATTAATAGTGGATGCGGCAGGCCCGGTGATCTTGTTCAAAATGCCATTTAAAAGACACGCATTATTTAACTCGCTGCCCGGTTCAGTACTTGCATACTGAATAACTACTTTATCGCAGATGTTAATAAATCTAGTTAAAATGTTAGGGTTTCCATCAAAATCGGGCACAAGGCGTAAGGCCTTAAAAATGGTATCTGGGTTGAGAGCCATTTCGGGTTCAAATAAACTACTCAAATTTAAATCTAATACACTATCTATATCTCTATTAGTATCTGCTATATGCCGGCGCGCCTGTCGTGATGCAGGTTCCCGGGGACAAGATCTCTCACGATGGAAAATCTTGGACATAAAAGTAACTTAGGAATAAAAGGAAGCAACACGAGAAAGATTCTTGTGCACTTACATATGTTTCATCTCTGGCTCTTCTTCGTGAATCGATGTCTGGATTCGCCACCCGGCTCCACAGCTCTAACGTAGATTCTGGATACTCGTGATGTGACTTGATAGCCGCCCGGGCGACTCGCGATCGCGGAGTCGATATGAGATGATTCTAACGCGTTTCGCGAACCGGCCCGCGAGTATCCTACCGACTGCGCCAATTACGTAGACTGCAACCGGAGGTTCGAAAAAAAACCAAATTTATTAAAGACTAATTTATTTTAAAAGAAAGAAATTACAATTAAATCAGGTGAAACCTATTCGATGCGAGAATATGGAATGACCAAAAATACTTATAAAATAATTAATTGCTAATTGGCAGTTTTGCTGCGTCGGCGGCTCGTGGCTGTCCCGCGTGTCGACGATGCAGTTTCCATGCGTCCGGCGTAAACTGATAGATTTGCAGGGTCAGCGATATCCATTAGGGATCCGTACTTAACAAGCGATATCCATTAGGGATCCGTACTTAACAGACTTAATAAAAAACAAAACAACCCGAATAAAAAGAGAAGCTAAAACTAAATGGCATAATAACTAATTACCCACTTATGATTAAATAACAGAAAAAAGCTAACTTGATTTTCCAAATTTTGTTTTAATTATTCCTTGATTATTCCTAAGTTAGAACCTATTTAATTTTCTATTTCTAATTTTCTATTGAGTATTGGAATCAAAAAATGTATCCACATCGCCGTCAACTGGCAATGTGCTCTAAAGTAATTATAATTAGTAAACCAATTGTGAACTTTATGCGTGGCGTTATTTACGTCATCAAGGTGCTGTGCTTGTCTATATTGGTACTCTACAAATTAGTGAAGTAACTTCTGAAAATAACACCATTAATTTGTGGTTGGGCTTCGAGTAAATAAAGTAAACTATTTATGTATGCTAGAACGAGGAACGAACCCAGTATTGAACCCTGTGGAAACTCCATCGTTACTTTTAAGCTTGATGAAGTTTACTTGCACTTCACATTGTTTACTTGAACTCGCTGTAGTCTATCATTCAAAATTTACTAAGCTAAGTGCTAGTTCGCCAAGTCCGTAATACTTAAGCTTCAGGAGCAGTCTTTCGTGATTCACGCAAACGAATACTTCAGAGAGGTCGCAAGAAATGACAATGGTAACCTGACCGGAGTCAAACTAAACTACGGAGGAAAACTACTCCAACGCTATTGAAAATGGCTCAGAAAGTATCTACTGGCTATTGCAGCCATATAATATAGTGATATAGACAGTCCGTTTGACGATAGATAGTGTTGAATTCACAAAAGTAAAATTATAATAACTACGAGTACCTAATATTGAACCTAATAGAATAAGCAATATTTGGTTCGGTTTCCCTCTTACGAAAGATAACCGTTAGCCAGTGCTCGGGAGTGGGTCGGTGCGCGAATCTGTCTGCGCGCGGTATGGTGGGCCCAGCGGACTACTGCGGTCTGCACACAGGGGGTCACGCGACGCCAAGTAACAGGCACAGTAATAAACAAATTAGCTTGATGTTTAATGATCATTTATAAATAATTATTACAAAGTATTAAAATTATGCATAATAACAAAATGTCACTTATATCAAATTGTATGAAAACATTCACTCCTTAATATACTGTAAGGCAATCAAAATCTCTTTTGAATGTCGTTGTATATCAAAATTGCACGTTTCTTAAAATTAAATATTGCTAGTATGATGTGGTTGCACTACGATGTCGAAATGGATTACCACAAGTTAGGGCCCCCTAAGCGAGTATTGAGTACGAACTCGTGTTGCCATAGCGAGTGGTGGGCTGTGGCGGATTTCGTTAGTTGTTCTGTGTCAGCAGACGGACGCGTCGTCGTCGTCGCTGTGCGCGAGCGCGTGCGGCGTGCGCGCGCAGTGCAGCGCACGCGCGCTCACGACACCTCCACCTTCTCGCGCGCCTTGCGCAGGATGCTCTGCAGCTCCGACGCCGACGTTGTCTTGTACTGCAATGTGATGTCACCCAACATTAATAAAAAGTACAACTATACGTACTGCATTTTGAGCAATTAGGAACATACAGTAGGTTTACAATAATATATTATGTTCATTATAGTTACAACGCTCATTCAATCGATGACAACTAGCCAGCCGGATAGATAGTGTTCTGTAAAAAGCTCATAGGATACTGTTTCTTTGCTAAAGCTAAATGGTTATTTCGTAATACTTATATCATGTAGGTCTTGGTGAAGCCAAAGCTTAGAAATGTTTAGTGAACACTTAGTGAGCGGTGAGCGCTCAGCACTTCCTGGCGTGGCGGGTAATGCTCCCCGTATGCGAGGGCGCGGTCTGGTGTGTGTGCCTCACCGTAGAGCCGGCGACTCACCCCCGAGACGTTCCTCTGCACCAGGATCTGGCTGTAGAGGCGCTTGCCCTCGTCCGCACCCAGCGCCTTCTCGAGCTGCGAGCGCGTCAGGCCGAACAGCTGGTGGCCGGGCATGCGCAGTGCGCGCTGCGTCGCCGCGCTGAAGCCCTTAGCCTCCAGCCACTCCACCACCTCGTCAGGATTCGACTTCTGCAAGAGGAAGATAAACAATGCCATGTTACGTACAGTCGGGAGCCCATCGCTACTGTGCGGCGACAGAGCATCGCTTGGAGTAAGTCCACATGTAAGACATGAAGCGTTCTGAGCACTGTTTGCTGTAACTACTGCACTTTGTCGAGGCATATACTGCATCAACGAGTGTTGCAGCCAGGGTCGCCGGTATCGCCTGCATGCGGTGCGGTGGTGTGCGCGTACCTGGTCGATGAAGATGTCGGGCGTCTTCTTGATGTCGAGCATCTTCTTGCGGGCCTGGATGGCCGGCAGCACCAGTTTGAGCTCTTCATGCAGGTCTCCGCTGCCACTCATCAACGACAGGTTCGCTGTAAGCATATCGTCCACGTCAGCTCGCAACAGCCTTCCGACCAGTTCTGTCCCCACTCATCACATAGCGTGTAGCTGTGCGGTACTCACATTTCAGGGTGTCCGTGGTGCGAGGCTGCGCGGGCGCGGTCATGGGCACGGGGAGCGCGGGCGGCGGCGGCGGCGGCGGCGGCGGGGCGGGCGCCGGGGCGGGGGGCGGCGCTGAGCGCTCTGCAACATCGTGACACTTGTACACTTGTGCCGCTCCTCAGGAACCAGGCACACATTCATTCAATAAACAATTTCTTATTAACCGTTGAAAATGAAAAGGTCTTCCTCTTATAACTTTGTAGTATTTGAAACGTTCGATTTCTCCAATTATGGAAACAGCTTCCTACTTGAGTGACTGAGCTTTCATACAATTTACAATTTATTTAATTTACCGACAATTAATGTCCACACCACAGGCTGTTCCAATAAAACCTTATCCTCGTAAAAATACTTTTGCTTGGAAACGCGTGTACCACTATACTTTACTTACCCATCTAAGCTAATATTACTATGCTGAAGAGTTTGATTGGTCTTTGGACAATGTTTTGAGTTTACTAAAGTAGGTAGTTCAAATGTTGTGAGGACAAGTTGTGGACCAGTTGTGGACAAGTTATGGAAAAGTGATATCGGAACAGCTGCGTTCATGGTTTAGTTAGTACATATTATTATTTAATTAAAATACGTAGTGACACTTATTATATTATTCTTATAATTACTAAAAATAAAACACAACAAATAAGCACTTACCGTAACAGGTTACATACACACACACGAACACAACATTTATGTAAGCAAAGCGCACACACACACAACAGAGTGGCGGCGAGTGTGTGATCGAGCCACTGACGCGACCACACAGCGCGGGGTCGCGCTACAGCCACTGACTGTACGGACAGTGTCGCTGCTTGCGATCATTAACTTTACAATCATTGATCGACCGGTTACATTCGGATCGGTTACATTCCTCGGGACGGGAGGGGATACTTAGTTAACAGACCAACACCTAGTTTGATAAAAAATGAATTTAATAGTAAAGTAGGTACAAACACGGAGCGCTGTCTAGTCAGCGGAGGGGCGCCCCGCTCACAATATATTAGTAGTATGAAAATATACTCATATTATTTGTTTCATTTACATCATATATCTAGCTTTAGATATTATATTATTTGTATATATCTTGCGATTACTCACAATCTAATAATTTATAAGAATATACATATTTAATGGATACTAGCGCGTCGCACGCTCGTTACGAGTGAAGGTGCGAACTTGTTGTACGTATACATTTACAAAGTAAATAATTTAAATCAGACTTGTATGATAATGCGTGGCGGTTGACGTCACGCGCCCGCCACGCCACACTCACGTTACGGACACACGCGACTGCCGCGGACAATTACTTAGCACGCTACACTGGCGCGATGGCGGTACAGCCTCCGGACCACGTCGCTCATGAGGTCAACACCAGCCGTCCAACCGGTCAGACCGGTCCGGTCGGTCTGGCTCTGTTTGGCGCAGCTGTGGGACACACAATTTCTTACTTTTGTTCTATTTATTGCTTTTTATTATTATTTTTGTGAGCACATAGTATGCGTCAATGAACGTTTTTCCTTTCTTTCTTTCTTTAAGACTACGTCGTCCCATACTCTCCCTCAGCGGAGCGTGGGGTGGTCCGGGGCGTCTGGTAAACATACGAACACGAATCAAGCGCACACACACACGCGCGCGGCCGGGGGGCGCCTAGCGCCGCTACACACCACACACAACGCGCCACATCCGTCGCCCCGCGCACGCCCACTATTGAAACGCTAGCTCACAGCCCCGAGTACGTGAGAGCTGACGTTGCGCCAGAGTTCGTGCGCCGGCCGGCAGATGTCAGGCACCCAGTGTGTGCGTATGTTGCGCGCGCTAGAAGTATCGAAACTCGCCCTTTTTGCCGAGTCGCTCGCGGCGGACCCAGTCGGTTGCACCCGCGCCCCCCTGCCCCGCGCCTCCCTGCCCCCCGCCTCCCGTGGGCCCCAGGCCCCCGTGGCCTCCAGCGCCCCTACCCGCCGGACCCGTGGGGCTGCTGCCGCCGGAGCCGCGCCCGCCTGCTCCCTCCTGAAACATAAACAACAAATATTCTACTTTTATAAAGTCTCAGGTTTTTCTTATTTTTCTAAGGTTTTACGTGCTCAAGAAGCTGTCGTGGTTTTAATCATTAGGGGGAAATGAACAAAAGGCCTAGGCCGAGAGGTCCAAGTGAGACTGACAGAGACAATCATGGAAGCCCGCAAAGACCTTCATTGAGAAAGAATAATATGAAAGTCTCCATCCAGGGCTGTGCTCTAACATACCAATACCTGTTACACCGTCACAGACCAACTCCAGAACTCCTTCTGTGATTGCATACGCCTTTTGGTGGTTTTCCCCCGAATATAAACAGAAGTAGCAACATTTGTACCTGGTAGTGCGTGTAGATGGGGTTGGGGTAGAGGTGCGGCGAGGCGGGCGGCGACGTGGCCGGCGCCACGATCGTGTGCGGCACGTGCGCGCTCACGCCGCGGCGGTTGCGCGCCTTCCACCACTTGCGCGAGTCGTCCAGCACCTGACATGCACAGGTGCGCGCTTAAATAGGTAGATACTAGCTGCAAATCTACAGCTTTTTAAACTAACAATCGAGTAAATCGTATTTAAAGCTCAAAATAGTTGCACCAGAGCAACCTGCAACTTTGGCTGCTGCCAAAGTTGCAGATTGAAACCAATTGTCAACCTCACTTTGAAAACTTAAAAGTTCTGGCACTGCCTTCGCTATATACCTAAGTACATATTTATGAGCTAAAATTTGTAAAATCTAATTCAAAATATCTTATGACTATCAATGGTTAGAAGCGATTAGAATGTAAAATGTAATAACAGTACGTAAAGGATTCAATAGTTGTATATAATTGTAATATCATATGTAGGGTACCTACTACCTACTATGTGAAGTGACTATATTTTGTTTAATAAAATAACTTGTTGATAATATTTTTTGACATTTTATTACTTGACTTTTCTTATTGGAACTGAACTTAAAACTTTATGGATATGTAATGTTAAAATTATTGCTATTGTATAAATGTTCACCTTACCACCTCAATAGGTTATAATACAGAGTACCTCCAATTTTTATAACACCATTTAAACATGTATTAGGTATGCAAATAAATGATTTGATTTGAACATCAGTTCACACGTACGTACATGTGACGCATGACGAATTGTGATTTTCACAATGTCGTTCATTGTGAAGGGTTTTTAAATAAATAAATTCGATAAAAACCACAGTCCTGGAACCTGTTAGTTTATATCCAATGCACATCCAACAGTAAAAAATATATCTTGCAAAACAACATAAATTTTCCCTTTGAACTAAGTTTTAGTTATTTCGGGTGATGATAAGATAGACAGTTGTTGTTATCGATCGAAGACCATCCTTTCAGGATATTAAAACTATCTTATGCAAGGAAGAATATCTCAAAAAAAATAAATCGTCTAGTTCCTACTTAAACCAAAAAAATCGTAGATGAATTAGACATGGGGGTGATTTGGATAGCCCAAGAAGAAAGGCTTCCAAAATTTCTTTTGGACGTCCATATCTAGGCCATAAGCGATGAAAAGTATAGTTCATAGTCGTAAACGCCCGTGCCTGCCGTCGGGCGTGCGACGTGGTGCACCGCGGAGGTGGGTACGCACCTCGAGGTACTCTCCGCGCACGACGGTGAGCTCCTTGTCGTTGTTGGCGGTGCGCGGGTACGTGACGCGCACGACGCGGCCGCCGCGCGCCATCACGCCGCGCGCCCACGCCTCGCCCAGGTCGTCTGCAACCACACACCAGCCTAAGTATCAGTGCGCTGTTTGTCGCTCACATCACACATCGAAAAGCTGACGCTCCTGAACTGGGCGACGAATTGTCGCGACTTTATGACTTTATGCACGTTGCTGCCTGTGATGTGCGAAGAGCGTATATTGTTGTGAATCGATGTTACAGTTTATTGGCTTTTATGCTCGGTGTTATATTATGTTGGAAATAATAAATATACGTACCGTCATCTCTGTCGGTGCGGTACGCCTGCTCGCGGTCGGGCGAGGACGCCGCGCTCGAGTCCTCGCGCCCCATCCCGCGCATGTTCCTGTCCACGATAACACCAGCTTAATACCCTATTGGAACCAGGATTTTGTAAAAACCTAATTCAAAAAAAATGCCGTGGAGTTTCTTGCTCGTTCTTCTCCATAGAGGCCTACCTCCGTTTTGGAACAAGAACAGCTTCATTTTTCGGACTAACTGACCGACTCCTTGACAATTCAAAAGTGCCTGTAAGTGGTCTAATTGAAATAAATGTTTTGACTTCGACTTTGACTAGGTCTCCGACAGGCGGGCAATGAGTTTAATGTTAGCTATGTTCCATTGAAGCGGTGAAAATGTTCAAAGGAATTTAGTAATTGTCATATCATATTTATTCAGTGATTAAATACCTTTTGTAGTTTAAAGCAAAATAGGTATTCAATCATTAAAAAAATCGATTGTGGAATAATTGAAGCAATAAATTTCAGCAAGTAATACTCAAGCATTTTCAAAACAGAGTTAAAACAGTTTTGTGTAATAAAACACAACATACACGTACGACGGCGACTGGACGATTAGACGGTGGTTAGCAGCGACGCGTACCGTGGAGCGCTGTTCGTTACCTGGGGTAGGGCGCGTACTGCTCGGCGTAGAGGTCCGGCTCGTCGCGCTCGTAGCGCTCGTACGTGGCGGGCTCGGCGGCCGCGAGCTCGGCGCGCCCCACGGAGCTGCGGCGCGGGGACGACCTGGCCCACACACACAGACAACGCTACACGCACATGCACACCCTCGCCCACGCTAATGTATAGCTTAGGTAACACAAACATCCAGGGTTGATGATTTAACAGTAGGTAAACATGTGATACAGAAAGGATTCAACCACCAATAAACACAACAATGGTGATTGCGATTAGCCACCGGACTACACATGAGAACACTTTAGCCAATAACAAACTAGTAGTGGATACCTGCGCAGCGGCTGGTCGTCCACCTGGTAGTCGGGGCTCCAGCCGTCCATGAACACGGGCTGGTACGGCGGGATGTTCGTCTTCCATTGCTCCCTGACACCACAACAATACTACATTTAGTTCCACATACATGTCTACGTAATGGTCCTTCGGGATTGCATTATGGCTATAGAGAACATTAGTATACTAGTTTGTAAGTGTAATATCAACGTGATAGGTCGACTAAATTTGACTAGATAGATAGATAGACTAGATTCATATTTTATTTATGATCACTTTGAAGTTTTTTTATTTATCATCTCATTGGCACTTAATAAGTGTGCGCTATGGAATCTAAGAAGGAGCAAGCATGGCACCTTGCGCACACCTACATGAAGTGCTGCCTGCGCGCAGACCTGGCGCCAAATCATTTACTTTTGATACTTTATTAGAGAGAGTGGCCGCATACGATAGGGCCCGACTGTACCGCCAGTCGTATCGTCAGCGCCACTTGTTACTATTCCGCATTCCAAAACTATTAGACATCACCTTTTCTGGTAGTGGGAAGATAAGCTAGGGATTCACTACCTGCTGCGCTCAGTAAGTAGTGTACAGTTTTTAATTAGGAATATGGTTCGGTGACGGGATGGCTTTCAGTTAGCAGCAAGCAGCGCCGCGTCATCAGCTGCCAAACGTGACGCGGCTCTCTGCGTGTACGGCTCTTGAGCTCATCATCTAGGCCAATAGCTAATAATCTCCAAATTTTGATCTAACTACTCTAACATTTAATGATCTTTCATAACAGGGCTTCCTCTCTCCTTTATATTGATCTCAATTATAAAGTTACCTAAGAATACATATGGAAAGCAATAAAGATATCGAGTCTTGAGTACTGTGTAGCTGTCCGTCGGCTGATATAGATCACACCCTTCTGTGGAGGTGCTTTTCTCAAATATTAATAGTAAAAATTTGTGTTAATGGATATTGCTAATGTTATTGATCCAGTTTGTACTTAATAGTTCCACGAGGGGCCCAGCATTGATCGTGACGCGCTTGTGTTTACTCGTCTGTCCAACTCGTCGGACTCCGCGTGCCACGCGCGCACCACCGGGTACGTAATATAAATAGATGCGCAACACTTGAACTACATGTTGCAAAATAGGCCATCATTTACATAATATCAAAATAATAATTAAAATAAAAATGATAACGTTATCTTTTGCCTCACATTACGTACCTGTTTATCGACGGTCAACCGCGGAATTTAATACTGTGCGGATTATCTAGCGCGCTAATAATACACGATGGCCAAGGATTAGCCAAGCGTTACTCGGAAAACAGATATGCGGCGATATGGTGATGAACATAACATTAACACTTCATTGGATATGGTTCCATCCGCGGGCTGACACTGATGCTAGTGCCGCTTAGAAACAAAGGGGAGAAAAGACTGGCCAGCACAGACGTAGTGGCGTAGCGGCAGTGCATGTACCTCGGTATGAGCCAGGCGTCGCCCAGAGAGTGCCACAGCTCGGTCTCCTTGCTGGTGACGCAGTTGGCCAGCAGGTTGAGCGCGTCGCGCGTCAGCAGCGGCTGCACGACGCGCGCGGGCAGGCGCCCGTCCGCCGCGTCCTGCGCCGCGTCCACGATCAGCGCCAGCGGAGTGAACAGGAAGTGCACCAGCTCGGGCGCGTTGGGGTCGTGGATGTGCGCCCTCAGCCGCGCCAGCAGGTTGAACGACAGCTTGAACTTCTGCAGCACGTCCACGAAGTCGCGCTCCGGCGGCGGCCGCGTGCGCAGCGCCAGCATGCCCTCGCCCGCGTTGGCGCCGCCGCTGCCTGAGATACGCAACGTGTTACAATGCGTGACGGATGGTGACAGACAATCCTTGCTAATAAATTAAATACTAATTCACTATTAACTCATTCACGGTATCTTCACGCAAATAATTGACTCTGAATGTTTGCAAAAAAACACAAAATTAAGCGAGCTATGCTTGTTACCCGTGCCTCTCCGGCCGCCGCGCGAGCGCCGCCGCCGCTCGAGCTCACGCTGCGCGGCGGCCGCGTGCTGCAGCCGCGCGATGAACTTCTCGATGTCGTCGAAGCAGCGGTTGAGGATGGCGATGTCTTGCTCGTACAGGCGCTCGGAGCCGGTGGAGGACGCGTCGTCCCGGTCGCCCCCCGAGCCGCTGCGCTCGCCCCGTCCGAGCTGTGCTGACATTTGCTGCAAACACACATAAGTTATTTCATAAGTATGTTCATTTCGGCGCCTAAGCATGGGCTCGTGTGTTTGGTTAGCACGCACGCACACTTGAGCGGACAGTTCCATGAGGGCCACACAGGGCCGCGCGCAGGCCGGAGGTGGGGAGGTAGCAAGGGGTCACTCACGCTGAGCACGGCCTCCCATTGCTTCTGCGTGTAGGTGTGGTAGAGGCGCGCCATGCTGCCGCCGCGGCCGTCGAGCGCCGAGTGCGCGGCGCGGGGCCGCACCGTGTGCTTATCGCACTGATAACGCGCTCACAACAGCTTATTCATAAACTACTTTAGATACACCAAGTTCAGTATACTTCATGGTCGTCGCATATGCTTCAACACACGGAGCCCCGCTGTCCCGTCTCCTGTCGAGGTTTCCTATTCAACGTTGTGATTCTGCATTTTGGGTCGAAGAACTGCCTTTTTGCTCTTCGGAATATAATGAAACGTTTGTGTTGTGTTCAGGATTTTGTATTAATCAAATGACATGTTGTCTTTAAGTTCTCTATCTGATAGTACTCGGAGATAAGATAATTTCAATAATTATTCATATGATTCAACTAAATTGTGAGTAGGTACATGTTTGTAGGTATATCCGTTTTCGAATGTCGTTTTCTTGTTGCGCTACTTTGTTCCGTGTCGGAGTCTCTTCCGCACACATTGTTGAGTCGTAGTCGTATGCTGCTGCACCCACTGGCGCACCGTTGCCAGTGCGTCTCGCGGGCTACTAAAGTGAGGCACATGTTTCAACAAAGTCCATTCACACCAGAAGGTTCCACAGGGCCCTGCTCCAGGACCTCTTCAACCAAATTGGAACATAATGGTTGATTATTGACTGACAGAATTGAATGGCATGTTACGTATGTCGGGTTGGAACACGCTGGCCTAGTGTTTGTGATGCAAGCGAGCGAAGCTATCGTTATCGCTATCGCCGATCGATACGATAGCGCACGATACGCGTCCGTCGCACAAGTAATCGCGCATATTTCTAGAACTGGCATTGTTTTATAATGACGCACTGTCTATTTACAACGGTGCCCTACGAGGCACCAGCAAGCGCGTCTTCATACCCTCCCCAGAGGCCACTGAGGGCCAGCCGGCAGGTGCTCTGTTCGCTGCTAATTACTGCATCAGATTGTGTACCATGTGCACCATTTTTACTAAAAATAATAAAGCAGCTCGTTACGGTACTTATACTAATGCGGGACTCGGTAGTGTGCATTGATATAGCGCCGCCACCCTTCTGCCCTTCGACATGATACTATCAGATATCTACATTATCAATATATCAATGACTACTTAACCTTTTTTTGTTACGCTTTGTGTAATTCGTATTGGAATGCACTTATCAGACTTGATTACCAGTTTCGTAGTAATAGTTGCAATAAAAGTGCAATCACATAACATTACAGAAAACCGGGTCCATTGTTAAATGTGAATCATTACTTGTATGTCTTTGAATCTGGTAGTAAACGTCGTCGTTAATAAATCGACATAAATGATCATGAACATAAATTGTGCTAATTATGGTGACGTCAAAGCATTCGAAGTCCTCTTAAGCAATTTCTATTGGCCAAATACAAAAGAAAGTTACACACATGAACTAAATAATGATAGGTATATGAATCGCGGGCACGACTTACCTCGTGTCTCAGTGTTACCATGTACAAACGCGCGACATTGGCTCGCTACATGTCTACTCTAGCATCAAACCAAAAGGACACCTTTTCCACACATTTCCTGTTTCCGTTTGGTTTGACCATTTTGCTATTTGTGCTTTGAGGGACACAAATAAACAGCTGGGACTAGCGGTACAGGTCGGAGGTAAGAGGTTATCGGATGCTTGGGTTACACACCTGCCTGCGCGGCCGCTCGGCTTCGTTCTCTCTCTCGCGTTCTCGCTCCCTCTCGATAATGAAGTCTCGCCCCCCGTCGCCCGCGCCGCCCCCGCTCACCCCCCTGCACACACAATACTCGTTACACACCATGTTGACATAGGCTGCAACACAAACGAGCTCATTCCGGTTGGTTTTGTTCAGGTTCAGGATAGCACTTTCAAGAAACTTGTAATGTTTGACCCGCTCAAATTAATTACATTTTGGCCGAAATACACTTGGCATTAAAAAGTGAAAACCCTTAAATAGTGCACTGATTAGCAAGTTTGTCTTCCAGCTTTTGGAGAGCATCGCTATCACGGCAACAGCGCACTGCAAGCATTGCTACTCCGGAAGGGTTACGACTTGTCACTTTTAACACACATAGCTCTTCGACCGGAGCTTCTCTTGTTTCTCTTGTCTGTTTTGATACTTAGCACCGAGCACATGAACCTCATCTTGCAGCCCATCCTTATCTGTCTGCCTACCTACACCTAGTGCACAGTTGAAGTAACCTAGGCGGACCAGTCGACTCTGTGAAGTAAGAAGTATAGCACTACCAGGAGTAAACGGCTACGGGCAACGCGATCTTATGCTTGATGTAGATCATTCGAGGAGCGCGACGGACTGACACTACGAGATACAGATAACATGCACCGCTCTACAGATACTGGTGCTGAGATAAAGGGCGCGTTATCGCAACGCGGACGCTTTGTTGTATGTTTGAGAATATGTGTCATGACAACAGTGTGTATCCACGCCCAACTCTAGACCGCCGTGGCGTTACACAGGAACCCTTGCATTGCATGCCAGATCTGAGAGACACCCGCGTTTCCTCATATTGTCATTCAGTAAAAGATGGTAGAATGCTAAGGCAGATTGTTTAGGGAGCCGGTGATTATGGCCTTGGGTATACAATTCAGTTCGCTGGGAAGGCCTCCTAAGGACGATCAAAACTACCGATTGGAATAGTTGACACAAAAGGTTCTGGAGACAAAGAGTTAGGTTTTTATTTCAAGACTTTCACTTTTATACTAGGTTTTAATTCGGAGAATAAAAATGTAGATGGCCGTCAGAGTAAATGAAGACTAAAGAAACGTGGCTGGAAAGTGTGACGAAACATATGGGTGGAAATGGAGACCTACTGAAATGACAACTGGAAAAATATATATGGAAGGAGAGAAAACATGCTGCGCCCACCCCAAATGAATAGGATAAGGACAGGCGGGTGATGATGTCCGCTGTGCGGCAGGAACAGTGTGCAGAACCTCACTTCAGCACATTGAGTTCCTCGACGAGCGCCTGCGCGCTGACATCGTGGCACTGGAAGATGTGCAGCTCCCTGCGCGGTGCGCCGCCCGCGCCCCCGCCGCCGGACACGCCCCCCGCGCTCCGCACGGAGCCCGCACCGGCGTCGCCCTCGGCCGCCGCGCCCACCACGAAGGCCAGCACGTTGTTGTACAGCTCGGCCGGCTCGGGGGACGTGAACGCTGTCGGCGAGTGCACCCACGACGCTGGAAACCGCTCCATTATTGACTGCGAACAAGTAACGCGCTTTTAGAACATAAGTATTACATACATTTATTTATTTATTAATATTTCAAAGCCTTAAAACTACCATTACAGGTTCACATATATTATATAAAAGGCTCTGACATAGCGTTTTTCAACTAAATTGGCTAGTTAACAATATTAACCATTTATTTTAAGATACAACTTCTAAAAAGAAAAACATTTTTTGCAGCAGAAGCCCGATCAATTTTCAAAACAATTACTGATTTCTGATCAATTAAAAAAAAAAATTTTTTTTGTTGCTTTGAAATTAATAAATAGTACGGTCTAATTCCTAAGAGTAGACCTAAGAATTCGCAAATAAATGAAGTCACAGTCCGATATTGCCGTACAAAGTTCACTCCATAATTGATTGGTAGTGTCAACTAGCCAATCGGTTGCATCCTTCACAGTTTCGGGTGCTTCTAACTAGACGATGGCATGACAAAATTCGATATACCAATTGTTTGAAATGATATGGACATGTGATGCAGAGGAATGAGGAAAATAACGTGAATGAAGAACGATCGATGCCCACTGGATATTTGGAGGAATGACAAGCTGAACGAACCCGGGATGAATGTAAACGCGCGGAATCACGTTACAGTTGACACAATAAATGGAGCGATGCATACTCGTATAGTAAGTATTTAATGTTTGGAGAAATGTCACATACCCCAGTCTCATAATCCATGACCAGCACCCACTGCCCCTCCAGGCACAATTGCATCTTTTGGCTCCATATTCCTGCAAACAAACTAACTGAATCAGCTGACTGCATGTTTTAATTTCAATACTTACTGTCACAGGTACTTTCCTAATTTTTAATCCATGATGTAATTGTTTACATAGGAGAGGGCACACAGGAGAGCAATGTTGCTCTTTTGTTGAGTGTGCTGGCGGTAAGACGCCCAGCTCTGACTAGGAAGTATAGCTAATCAAAGCCAACAATAATGGGAAAACTGAGTAGGTAGCAACACATTCAGATATACATATGTACTGGCCTTCCCTACATGTAAGGTGTCAGCAGGTAGCACAAACTGACCGTTGGTTTTCTCTAGCTGCAGCAGTCTCCTCATCCCATCGGCGGGGTACACGATGCCGGTCTCCCGCGTGACCGTGAAGGTGGCCAGGTGCTCGAGCACGTACACGCTGCGCTCGGCCTGGCTGACGCTGTCTCCGTGGCGCCCGCCGCCGCCCTCCCCCCGCAGCCCCGCCAGCTCGTCGAACTCGTCGAGCGCGCGCTGCGCCTCCCCGCGCGAGCGCGTCGTGCCGCCGCCGCGCGTGCCCATGTCTGCGCTGTTACAGGTTCTGCAGTCCACCGGACATCACGCCCAGGCACATGCACTGGACTTGAAAATACTTTATCACCACCTGGTAACAGAAAACAACAATAGATAAAAAAAATAGATAAATCATAAGTGCATCTGGCCGAGGGTCACTATCTTGAGGCACACAAAAATCGACATCGGTTCAACAAAATCGGTTCAGGAAATTAGTGTTGCGATGTATGTGTGCTTCGTTTAAGGCTTATGCCACACACGTCCTCATGGCCCCCGATCTGTCAGGTCAGGCGACTCCGGTCATGTCAGTCCGGCGTAGTATCTTGAATGAAGGTGAGAAACGCAGTCGGTCGGTCAAACACTGTACAGTGACGTCCAAAGATTTACTTTTGCACACTATTTCCGAAGCTATAGCTGATGGCTCACAGAGAACGTGATTAAATAGTTTTCTCCAAATAGTTGGCGTGGAGGGTAAACTTTGTGTGTCGAGTGTGTTGGTGTGAGCTCGTCGGTGCGGACTGGAGGACGATTTCTCCGAGTGAGAGTGGACGCGGCCGCCTTACGCGCGGCGGATCTCGCGCACGCGCCTCGCATGCACAACGTGCCGTCACTAAATTCTCAACTGCCGCGGCCTCTTTACACCGTCCAGTTCAGCTTCATCGGGTGCGTACGTGGCAACGTAGGCATGTGTCATCGTAAGGGATTGCCCTTCCGAGTGATCAGTTGCGCGACTGCACGACATCAGTATAAGTCATAGTAACGAGACTCGCGGGCGAGGCTGTTCCCATGACCACCTGCCATCATCGAGCAAGGAACCTCGACTTGCTGGTACACACGACGTCTACAAATATTGATACTTTATCATTTCCAACTTTTTTTAAGAGGTGGTGGGAAGTTTGAACCCGCACGAAACAGCACTGGTATCAGAGCTGCGCTCAGAATACAATGACCAGTTCCAATCCACAGTAACATAACTTTAGCATTTTCGAAATTTTATTCAAGTGTAGGTACCTACTGCAAACTGCTAAACGAAAGGTACCTACTTATCCTTTTGTTTTGCAGTTTTATATTTTAATATGAATAACAAAGGTCTCATAAATATAAGTATTTTATAATAACAATATTAGTTCGATAGCGATTAGTTCGTCCATTGTCAATGAGAGGTGGTGTGCACATGTAACACACACACACACATGCATCGTAATCGTGCCAAGTATGCGGACACTCACTGATACCGCGATACGTGAGCTCGTGAACATTGCGGCGCAATACATGTAGGCGCATACGCACTGCGGACACCACGCGACTCATTCCATTAATTAAACGACTCTGAAGGGCTGTGTCTAAGCTAGTCCTTGAGCTATCTGCTGGCGCACTAGCAGTGCCCGGCATTCAGCACTTTGTCAGCCCGCCCCGCGAACAGCCACACGCTTAGCTATCAGCTAAGCTTGCCTCCAACTAAACGCTTATGCGATCACACCTGGCCCCAGCATGCACTTCACAGTTTAATAATATTATCACTACATTCGTGTGTGTTAGATTTATTTATTTATTTAAGATTTATGGAAGACTTACAGCTAAATAAAACATATTAAGAAATATTAAGAATAACAAATAAAACTGACAGCCAATTACAAGTCTTCACTTATAGAAAAAGATAGTGATAGTGAGCGGCACCCGACAACAAAGTGCACGCCACGAGTTCAGTAACATGCTGCCAGCATACAGCAGTGCGATGCTAACATTGTACCGTTCTGGTGTTGTGGGGCTCAAAGTGGGGCGCGATCAGGCGAATTGAATGTCCTCCGAAGTGCCGCAGTAACGACGCCGTGGCCGCTCTAGCGAATTACTGATACAGTCACATTATAGTGCTTTAATCGGACACCTTAAAGCAACAATACGGGTTTCGGGCCGGGAACAGCAGGCGTGTGCGCGTGCGCGCGTTGATGTCTTTAGCACGAGAGACGCGGCCAGCCTCCGAGCGCCGCGCCGTCCGCGGGCCCGCGGCAGGTACATGTGTCGTAATCTATCGGCAGTTAAGTGGCTGCTTTATGATATCGATAACATGAAAATGCTCTTGAGATAACCGCACGTTATGCTCACCGCGCGTTCTTTTAACGATATTATCACAAGTGAAATTAATTAGATGCGCGGGCGCAAGCGAGGTGTGAGTCACGACACATGACGTCATGAACACGCCATGCGAAAGTAACTACGTATGTTTCATAATTATGTGGCATCGAAGTGAATCAAACTAAAGTATGGCCACCCGGCTCGAGTTCAGCCAACAGGCAGCTATTGGCGGGCACTGGCCAGTTGGAGCTCCCGAATGGAGAAACCCAAGACTTAAACACCAGGGGCGAACCCGGGACCCCACTCAACTGCACCTTTCATATGGACCGGTCGCTATCGCTAATCACAGTACTTAGTGAAGTGGGACTCCACGCTAATCATTGCTGATAGCATACAATAAGTATTGCCGATAACACCTCATTGTAGGAAAATTACTTTGAGCAAGGACCACCTCCACTCGCGATCCACATACACAGTCTGTGTGTTCGGCGATGACGTCATCCTGTTCCGACGTGTGCGAGCGAAGGTGACCGCTTCGGGGCGCGGCGCATGCGCGGCGGAGGCTGCGGGGCACCCGCGCGTACTGGCGCAGGCGGCAGGAGAGCCGCAGCAATAGGTTTATGCTCACTTGAACGACACGAACGACCTTGTTGCTATGTGGTAGCAAGAGCGGCTATCTGCTGCAGCTTCCTGAGTTCGATTTCCAGAATCAAATGACAATAGGCTCGCTCGGTCGTCAGGTGTTATGTGGCTGCGCGGCGTAGGGGACGCAACCCTGATGCGGTCAGCCCCAACATACCGAGCACCGTTCTCTACGGCATCCCAGATCTGAATGAACCGGAGCAGCTTACGACACACAACTCAACTGAATGTGAACACATTAGTAAGGATCCTAAATAATCTGGTGTTGATATGTCTTGCCTTTCATGACACTAATATTATACGCACAGTAAAAAAGAACAAATTCATGCATACTATTAAAATGTATCAAACAAAAGCGTGGCGTACAAAAGTGTCTCTTTGAATTTGTGTAAAAGCATGCACTTATTATACCTACAATATGAAATGAAGCCTAACGTAGGTACACATAAAACACAAGTTACACACACCAGCATCGAACGTAGCGAGCACCTTCTGAACTACACACGCCTCTACGTACTGTGACGCCACTCTGATGAACAATGACGATTCTTTAGCCTCGAATCGTCTTCTCGAATCGATGTCAATCACTAATATCTCACCTAGTGGTCGTAGTGGTCGTGAGATAGCGAGCAGCGACATTTTATGTCAGTTATTGTAATGTTACGACACGGAAGACCTTCTGGTAGCTAGTCCGTCGCCCGAGCAGACAGGCCCGAGAGCGAGGCGCGCGTGGTGCTCCCCGCGAGTCGATGGCGGTGGCGCCTCACTACCTGGGTGCGGAAGAGTGCTCGGAACGCTCCCGTGCCCCGGCCTTAGGTAATTGGAGAAATACTGTGGGGTTCTCTGTGGCCTTCCCCGAGGCGGATGCAGTCCAAGAGGATTTCCCCACGAAAAAGAAGCCTTCTGGTACCTCAACAATAAGACGGGTGGAAGCACGTCATCAGCAAACTTGTGCGTGTACAACGAGTGGCTCGGGCGCACCGCTGCCGCCATCGACACCGCCTTGTGTGCCATACAATATTGCTGTGTGGTTAGCTTCAGAAACGTCGCGTTCCATTCATGTGTCGCATTCCGTGGATGTTAGGCAGGCGCTACATGTGCGCGGCCGCACGCGCTGCGTACACACGACACCTGCCACACCGCGCTGCGCCGGCGGCGCGTTCTTCGCATACTTTACGCTTTACGTAATCGAATGTTTTTTGTACGCAATTAAATATTCCAGTCGTCGTAGCTGTCTTATAATTGCGAGAGTTATTAACTATTTGTATCAGGCTGGGTGCGGCGGCGGTTTAACATAGTGGTGCTCCATTACGGGAGCCATGGTTCATGAAAATACAATCATTTTTATTTTTCATAATTTGGCTACCTATACATATTCGTTTAGTACATAACAAATATGTAACAGTACCAATTCGATATGCATTCGTTCACTAACAACATAACAAAAGAAAATAAATAAATAACCGTAGGTACGTACCCAATACTACATATTAAAAAAAGACTTAATATTCGTTTCCAAGTTACATAGGGACAGCTAGAAGACGTAATTCTCTTACCCACGAGCCTCATGGCGCAAAGTCTCGCTAGAACTGAATCGCCTCACAGATCTTAATCACAATTAAAAAGGCATAATAAAAATAATTTCGCAAAACAAATGGGGGTTGACGTACCCCCTCCCCACTTCCTTCAGTCAGTCATCGACTACACGTATAAATAAAGCAATTTTTCTTGTTACGGCGGTTCTGCTGTGATTTTATTAGGAGTTCCGTTCCATGTCTCCAAAATTCATCATCAGATCATGACCATATTCCTATGGGACCTATTCGAAACCTTTCAAACAAAAAAAGAATCATCCAAATCGATTCGTAACTGGCGGAGTAATCGTAGAACAAATATACAAAAAAAAAACATACACGTCGAATTGAGAACCTCCTCCTTTTTGAAGTCGGTTGAAAATAGCTAAAACCGCCATTGTTTTCAGACGTCGTGGGACGGTTCCATGGAACAGTTGTTTCGGGTCCACTCACTGAAAACATTGGTTTTCAATTTGTGCTTAAGTAGGTAGGTACGCGTACGTTTTCTAATTGATTACTAAAAGTCAAGGGGTCTTCGTAAGTATCAAAATCGTGTTGTTTGACTCAATATCTGTTAACACTGACAAATTAAAATTGTAATTTCACAAACCAAGGGACGGAACCACGCGAGAGCACGGGAGGTCGGGCGGCCCGAACGCATAGTGTTTGAAAAGCTAATAATACTTAGCGTAAACTAAATAATATAAAAAAAGGTTTCAATTATCTTTATGGCCAAAACTCTGTCATAACACGAAATTATTATTATTATTAAAACTATTTTTAGGATCAAACCAATCCGAAAATAATATTTAACTAGCTTACGCTTGCGTATTCACAAGGGATCTTTGGTCACTGCTCCGATCTTATGTGTCGAAGCGTGATGTTATACAGCCTTCCTCGATAAACGAACTATAGGGTCTAGTACTTCTTGAGATAAGCGCGTTCAAACTAAACAAACAAAGTTTTCGGCATCATAATATTTCTTAAACAACAAATAAATTACATACTCACATATACCATGTGTTCCCTCTGATATCCCATAACTCTAGGGTATTAATGAAACCAGAGGATCAAGTGGCATATGAATTACTTTTCTAATAATATAATAGGTATAAAAAATTTGGATAAATGAAACCCTGGTAATAACACCAAATTGCCAAAGAAATCCCCTCTTCCTTTGTTCTTACACTTCAAATCATTTATTTGCTGATCAAGGGTAAACAGTGGTGTTAACATAACATGTGATGACATTCCCCTTGATCTATCTTACTGGCACGCACAATTTACACAAGGATGTTTAATTTAATCACAAACATAACAATATTAGTTTTCATATTTACGTTTAGTTACTTATTATTATTAGGTTCAGTCATGTATTTTTGGATATAAGTCAAATAATTAAATTCATTGCATGGGGGCCATGTATATACAGAAATTGACAGGGCCATTGAAAACAACAAAACATAACCAATAGGTACTATGTCTGCCTATTATTCGAACAGGCTTCATTTTTCAATTTAAAACTCGATTTTTGTTTGGAAGAGTTCTATTTTTTCCTTTTGAGAAGGAAGGTACGGAACCTTAAATACTACATGAATCCTGGGTGTGCCTGGTCTGGTGCGAACTGTCGGTCCCCCCACCGCACACCGCGCCCCCGCCTGTGGAATGTCGCCTAATCACTCATTACAGCACACTAGCAGCTACCCGCGCCGCCCGCGCCGCCGCGCCGCGACCTTCCACTGCGAGTCGATGCCAACAGCTGCACACGTTACGTAGCGTGAGTGTGTCACCATCAGCACGCAATAACTAAGCATATCTTGTCAATAATTAGGGAATTGGCATCGAATCATCCTGACAGGAATGATCGCTGTCACGTCTGCTAACAGGTACCCGACATCCTGTAGAACGCGGGCCTCGCAGCTGTGGAAGGTCGTCGCAGTGCTCACGCAGCAGAATGGGACCGCCGCGCGGAGGCAGTCTGCCTTGGCTGCTCACAAGTAGGTACCCGTTTGGTGCGACCTGCGGCCCGGCCGCCACTCTTAATACGACATGCCTGCTTGCCTACTACTAATATTGGCCTAATAGGTTCTTTCTCTTAGCGGAGCCTGACTTTGGGTGATTCTAAACACACGGGGAGTAGGTACCTAGTATAGGCATATAACCCACCCACGGCAGCGGAACTTACATGTTCACATTCATTACTTTTATTACACTATGTTGACTGTACTTTAGCTTTAAGCGTGTTATACATCTTCATAAACACTATGGTATGCAATAAGTGAATATAAATATGAGTAACTAAAGACGTACCTAACTTAACGAGAGTGAAAATATTATATGTGTATTAGTTGTAACTCTACATTTCCCCACGATGATAACTTGATAACTCTGGTCAGTGAGTCGTCTTAGGGGATACAACACAGTCGCTTTCCGCCCTCCGCACGCTTATACGTTTTAACCGGTCAAGCCCCGGCTGAGTTACCGCTTAGTCAAAACAATAGAAAAACAATTGTGCCTCATTACGTGGGACTTGAGTTATATGATAAGGGACAAGGGGAGATAAATAAAGTGATTGAAGAGAAAGGTTTATGCGGACAGCTAATATCTGCACATTGCACCCGTGCAAAGCCGGGGCGGGTCGCTAGTGTGTTATACATTACAATCAAAACATAATATTAACTTAGAATAGTCGAGTCTTAGACTCCCCACAGCACATGGTCCTACGAACTAATTTTAATTAAATGACGTGTCACTGCGATAAACGATATTCTTTTCTTTGTATAGTTTAGTATGGTAACGACAAGGGGTGTAAGAAGCGTGACGTAGCCGAAAGTTACGTAATCATTGTTGCCAACATTGCGATCACCTTTTTCGTCTACACCTGGGAACCTGCGGTTACGGACACATTGGAGTCAAGTTCAGAGTTCCAACTTACGTATGAAACCTATGTTTAATATTAGAGCTAAACTTTTAACCTTGAATTCTGCCACAACTACACACTACACTCCGTAAAGAGATTGTTTGTGATGTTTACATAACGTAACGTCACACCTGTAATCCCCGAAGGGTTAGGCAGAGGTGTTCCCATTTGTACAGTCAACAAAAGAGATAGGTATCCAGGGTCATCAGATATAGTTGAAGTTTTCTTAGAAACCTATGGATGTCTTAGATTGAAACTTTACTTAATCGATTAACTGTTTATTATCTACATTTTAAATTAAACAACATTTTAATACATCCATCGGTATCTAAGAAAACATAACTATATCTGACGACCCTGCATAAGTACCTATCCGTTTTGTTGACTGTACACCCACATTTCGCCAGTTATGTTTTTAGTCCCATGTAATAGGGGGCGATCCTATTGCCATCAACCGGGCACAAACCCAATAACACTACCTACATGTTACATGTTTAATAAGACATAGAACACATAATTGTACCAATTTCAAGTGTTGTATATAGCTTATTGGTGGAGTCGGGTTTTACTTTTTTACGTTTAATTTGTTTAATAATCCTGTGTTTCTATTTTACTGTCTACCATTTCACCTAGAAGTAGTGCGCAAGCAACAGTCTCAACCAGTTCCGTGCTAAAGACGACTTTAGGGTTAGGGCATGCGCATACGGTGTAGGTATGCCCCGCTTGGACAGAGCACCGCCGCCGTGTCCTCACGGAGGCGATCGGCGGCAGCGGCGACCTCTCGCGTCCGGACCTGGTTCAGGCCATGCTTCGGGGCGAGAGGGAATGGGATGCACTCACCTCCTTCTGCGAAGCAGTAATGCTAGCGAAGGAGGAGGCGGGCCGCGTGAGGGAGAGAACAACCTTCACCTCACCGTAGGCGCGGGCTTGCGGACGGCGAGTAATGGGTAGCTCGCCGTCCGATCAAGGACCAGGCACGGGTCGACGGCGCGTTCTGTTCGCGCGCACCTCAAAGAGCTGTCAGCACAGGGACGGCCCCAACGGGGTCAAACGCTTGCCGGGGTTGCGACACGTCTTAACAGGATACCGTGGCCCCGGAACATAAAGGGCAACAGAAGCAACAACAAGTCTGACAGTCCCTTCCGCCCCACCCAGGGCGAAAGGAGTCTTTCATGATTTTTGTTTTGGCATATTCTCCAACACCACATTGGGCAAGGTGGAGTTGTTCCGCTCCCATAGTGCTGTTGGTAATGTGCACATGAGAACGCATGGAGGGAGCTGCGCGGACATGGTCTCCGCAGCTGGCCAGCGTGCGCGCACCGGTCTAGTGTTTACCGTATCTACTGTCATTTCAATATTTGCACTCTCGCCACCAAATTATAAAGTGAAAGTTAATAGATGTTTGGGAAGGTGCGGCGAGTGGCGGCGAGTTATATGTTCATTAAAGTCATCCGCACAACTCTGCCGCACTTCAAATAACATCATTTATAATCATGTCCGTGATTGGTATGCGGCGCGTACGCATCGCAGCCTGGCGCGGCGTCATCGTCACCTCCTCCAGCAGTTCAACACCGATACATGACACTCATGACTGTCAGTAGTGCGCCTGCGTCGAGGTGTTGAAGCTCTGTCGGACGGACGAATCAAGTGTCCGTATGATATCAACCGGATTCGACGGAGCATTTGATTAATGCGCCATCACGCATTCGTGCAGCGATAACGTATCGAATGACCAATATTGTAACTTATTCATTTTTAAATTACATTTACAAAATGCAGTCATATACCTAGTCATCAGTCAACGTAATATATTCAGCCAGTTCACCATTTCTCCAGTCTCGGATCACGGATCCATGATCTGATGCGAGTAATTAGACATTCTCGAGAGCTACACAATGTGCTTCGATCCTGTAACATATTGTTCTGCAAGGGTCGGCACGTGCCAGCCTGGTGCAGAGGTGCCTCTCTCTGGCATGCCCTTTACTTACCACTTTACCACTTTTTAGGGAATACAGCTACCTCATATCTTATGTGAACTAGGTCACTTACTTGAAACAACCTGATAGTAAGTTTCGTAACAACCAAACAATATGTTTCTGTGTAGCGAGAGCGCGTCGCTATTTGGATGGTCTAAGACTATGGATTTTTCAAGGATGACGGTGTTTTAGTCATGTCATGGTGATGAATTGACATCCTATTAGACGAGACAGTTATAAAATGAACCAGTGTTAATGTGTATGTGCGCACACGTACAGGAAGTCCATACTAGCAAGTAACTGTACAGTGACTGGGCGCTGGGAATGTCCGCTTGCTTCCGCCATGAGCACTCATCTCGGCCGGGGCTCGCAGCAGCTCGCAAGCTCCAGCTCGTGTCCAGCTCTTATCAGCGCGAGTCGCGGGCGCCAGGCGAGGGACTGCGGAGCAACGACCGCGCGCCGGCAGATGCTCCCGCGTACCGCCATCTATCGGATCCACTCGTCACTGGCGCGCAACAACCGTTCATATTGTTGTCCTTGCGTTACCTTCTTTCTGTTGCTTTGTTACGTTGACTCTTCATCAGCTTAGCGTGGTGATGCATTACTCTGTCGCCTCCCGGGCCCTAGTCCACGTAGCGAACGACAAACTTTTGGCCCTGCCCATGAATGTCCTATACGCAATAATACGCATCACATGGAGAACACCGAAATCCTGTTAAACCTCAAAATGAAACCACTTCACAGCGTGAGGCATGCTAGCAGCGGCACATGACACACACAGGGACGACTCTGCGGGAAAGCGGCTCGGCCTCGATCCCGAGCGGCGTGCGCGGGCGCCGGCTGTGACGTGTCGCCACCCGGGAGTGGCACCACGCACGCCCTCACCCTCACTGCCCCCACACCCACACCGCGCAGTAGCGCTGTACTCACCCCAGTCTACACCACTCGGGAACAAACAATAACAGCTTGAAACGTGAGCTAATGCGTTTCACTCGCGGCGATATACTTGGCGCCTGAGTGGCGATTCGGTGTGTACTGGAGAGCGAGGCGGGCGCGGGTGCCCCGTCCCCCCCACTCCTCCGTCACACCTGAGCCGAACCTTCAAAGGTGTGCGGGGCGCGGGGGGCGGCCGGAGGCTTCGGTGGCAGCGCGGGGCAGAGTGCGGGTACGGGCGCTTAGTCTCTGCGCGAGCGCGACACGGAGCGCGCGTCCCTCCAGCTGCAAACATGTCCGCGAACGGGTCGGCGGCCACAGAGCCGCGGCTCTGCCACGTGCGGAAGACGCCAGACTTCGATGGGTACGGTTTCAACCTGCACGCCGAGAAGGGCAAGCCGGGCCAGTACATCGGCAAAGTGGACGACGGCTCGCCGGCGGAGGCGGCGGGCCTGAAGCGCGGCGACCGCATCCTCGAGGTGAACGGGCACAGCATCGCGGGCGAGAGCCACAAGCAGGTGGTGGCGCGCATCAAGGAGCGCGCGGACGACGCCGAGCTGCTGGTGGCGGCGCCGGCGCCCGGCGAGGCGGTGCCGGACCTGGACGCGCCGGCGCTGGACGCGCCCGCCAGCGCCGACAGCCCGCCGCCTGAGCCGCCACGGCTCAACCTGCGCATGACCGCTGCCGAGATGCGCGCGCACCTCGCTGCCAAGAAGAAGATTGACCCCAAGAAAGTGCCGATGGACCTCAAGTCCAAGTTTGACATCGTCAAGAAACTGTGATGTGTGTGTTGTGCGGTCGCGTACCGGTGGTGTGGTGTGCGCGGCGGACAGGCGCGGGCGCGGCTGCCGCTCCGCGCGGCGCTGTTGCCAGCCCGCGCGCGCTCGCACGTCTGTTGGAACAGGAACAATGACATCGATGGCGGCGCAAGCGCAGGTTGTTTGTGCACCGGCCACCACCCCATGTACAATTAATGTAAATTTTGTTGTACCACGTAAATTATGTAATATAATTTATAGCGTTCTATAGAAATTGCCATTGAATTGAATAAAGTGTTGTTGTATATATTTACCTAGCCTAGGTACCTAGCCGCTATAGAAGATACGTTTTATAGTACGTAGGAATGAAACACTGTGTGTAATTTATTTTACGAATTCAAATAATCTTCATTTTTAATAATTGATTATCTAAATGTGTAGCTAGAGTTACTCACGTACTCGAGTGTGAATATTGTTTAATTCTATTATCAATAAATTGTATTGAAAACCTATACCGCTTTGTGAACATCACCATTGCAAGTCCTAGAAGTCAGCGAACGCGAAAGGCATAGCTATCTGTCTGCTCACGACTGACTGACACCGAGGCGCCGAGTCACCCAGCGCGCCTCGCCGCTCCACTGCGCCACGTGACGGCCGCGAGTCATTCACAAACACTACCCGCGGCCGCGCGCGAGAGCGGCCGCGTCCTTGCGCGGGCTGCGTTACACCTGCCTGTGTGCGCCGCTAACATTCAGCTCGGAGGACGTCAAAGCGCTAGTTATCAGGTTGTCGCGAGGCAGATTACGGCGCGGTATCTCTTTCGCATAGTTACTGCACAGACGCTCGCGCGGCTGCGGCTGCTCAAATATCGCGCTCATGTCGAAGTAATCGACAACATCCACAAGCAGAGCCACTGGACGTGTACCTACAAACACTCGACTGCTCGACTCGGATACGTTCGAGCTTCACCTCGAGTCAGCGTCATTCTAATCGTCTTAGGTACGTGTTGTTGGAGGTGGAAGCCGCTGCCCAGTATGAGGTCGTGCTGGTCACAATAACGCCACAGGAACGATGGTACCTATGTTACGTACCCAATGGCCGCAATACTTTTATTTGAACAATTATGTATTACTCATGGCGGTTTTTTATGCAAAAGCTGTTTAACTGTCATATTTAATCTTTAGAAAAAAGTTATCTGATGATTAAGAAATCAGTGTTAATACTACACAATAAGTAATTACTGATAAAGAAACATAGAACTTATTAGCCTATTCATTGCTTTATACTAGCACTCTCCCTGTGGCTTCGCTCGCAGGATTTTTCTTACGGATCCCCGGATCCCGGATACGGATTTTTGTTAATAAAATATAGTCAGTAGCACACAGTGATAACGTATCTTCAAATGCAAAAGAATTTTTAAAATCGGTTCAGTACATTCTGACATTTCCCCCTACCACCCCACAAACTCACAAACTTTACCTCATTATAATATTATTAACCCCAGACTGGCCTCGACGCAAAATGTACGGGGTGTAATAAGTTTGACTTGTCCGAGGGTGTCTGTCTGTGGCATTATAGGTACCTATACCTACCCAGCACCCGAAACTCCCAAAAGGGTGAACCGATTTTGATTTTGTTTTTTTTTGTTGTTTAAAAGGTGAATTAGTCGGGATTGTTCTTAACTATGTTTGATGTAAATCGGTCCAAGATGGCCGCCGTCGTGGGATTTTTAATTTTTTTATTAGTAGGTATCTATACCTACTTCTAAGCAGGTATAGACATAGATTATTATTCCATACATAGTTGGACTATTTCCATAATACTAGGTATAAGACAAGTGCTCCAATCACTTTTGTGAACGCTCCGATCGTCAATAATAAATAATAATTGAACATTGAACGCAATGAAAAGTACCTAATTAAAGATGATGGAGTGCAATGCGTTTGTTTATTTGGTATCGTCTCACGCGCAGTACGCGGGAGCTCCTGGTTGACGACGGGCACGCTCTCGCGCCAACCGAAGGTACAAAGTATAGCATAGTTCCTTGTGTAGGCACTCGCCTCTGCTATGGCCGAAGAATCGCACACTAGGTACGCATTGTCAAGCTTAGTAAGTAGCTAACAATATGCGCGAGCACAATGCACAATGTAGGTAAGATTGCACAAATAAATGCATGTTGTCTGTCCTGCCGCAGCAGCCAAACACCTCGACAGCTGTGGTCTCAGGGCCCGGCCGCCTATAACCAAGGAAACGTAACTGGCATGAGTAAGTACTGTACAGGCTGTAGTGAACATGTTGACGGTCAACTTGACCCGTCATTGTTGTAGCGTAATAGCTATTTGAATTGATATTTCCACGCAGCTCATGGGAAGCACGCAACTGTCGTGTCTGTAGCGTATTGTTTGCGGGTTAACAGCCGTTGTTCCGCAACTGGGCAGTGGTATTAGTAGTACGTACCTGTCGGCCTCATTAGTGATTTAACTACGTGGACAATAACACATTACTGCTATCTTATCTGATAACATTCATAATGTACTTATAATTAGAATACGACCGAGCCACGACGCCGCGCAGCACCTTGCGCATCCCATAATTCGGAATTCAATTTGAGTACGAAACGACTAGCGACTTAGCATAACAAAAATAAAACAAGCTGATCTGAGTCAGAATCAACAAAACGTTTCATCACGACATCTCAAATGCACGAATAGGTACCACAAAACAAACAAAGATTCCAACTTATTTGAACGAGTTTCGTTATTGAGCAACGCGTTATTAACTCATTATCATACCTTACTGCAATTACATCGGACGCATGGCGGCCACGCGAAACGATAGAAATCCGGACATCCGAACCGGGCCACATTGATTGTGTTATGTTTGGTAAACAGAGGCCACGTCACCAACGGTAGTGTCGATGTGCGGGCGCTGCGAGGCATGCGCCGCATGTGCCGGACACGGCACTTGACGGCAGACGTGTCCGCGGTAAATACATGACATCATAAAATCAACACATCTATAATATTCAGCGGAGGAGCGCCTTGTGAACGTCATAAGTAACAAAATATACCCCACGACCGTCGCCACCTCAAACTCCCCCGAGGGTCGCGGGGAAGAAGTCTGTCTGTACAGTAGGTAGCAGGCACACGTGACACGAGTCCACGCGAGAGCGTGACTCACGACGACTTCACCACCCACTACGTGTAGCGACACTGCAGCTCGTGCCGCGTCCGCACGGCAGCAGGCGCGCGTCACATGGGTGCACGCGAGAGGAGCAGCCAGGGCGGCCTGCTCGGCCAGTTTGATCTTCCGGAGACGAAGACCAAAAACAAAAACTTGCTGTGTGACGTCACGCTGGGGTTACGTGACTTCTCCGCAGGTAAACTCATTGCCATATTTCGGCCCCGTTGGTCTCGGGGTCACAAGAGCGCCTGCTGAGCGCAGGGTCCTGGGTTCGATTCCCAGGTCGGTCATAGTGTCAGGTATTTTGTTTTTCCACTAGCAATTACTCAGTAGCAGACAGCAGTTGGGAGTTGGTAGTGTGACACTGCGTCTACATCTGATCTCTTCCCGGCCATGTCAGATTACTGCCCCATCTGACTACGAGAGTGGGGGAAGAGGGAGCATACCAGTGCACAGTGCTTGCTCACACACTTGTGCTTAGTAATATCCTATGCGTACTTGGCAGTCTGTCCGCCGAGGGAGTATTATTATTATTCCTATTAGCGCTATGTATAACGAAAACAGAAATCTGATTTGGCAGAAATAGGTAAGTCATTGGCAATAACGATATTATTTTAATGAGATGAATTAGATGGCAACTGAAAACAATGAAGTGATCCTACTGACAATACCTAGCGAAGCATTGTTATTCTAATCAATAGTTATAGTAAACAAGCGAGCGCAGCCTCGAGCCGCTCAGCGCTGAGCGGCTGAGCGGCACTGCGCGAGCGCACTTAGCGACATTGTTTAGCAGCACAATGCGCCGCGCGGATGATCTCAGCGCTCCCCGCACAGCGCCGACCTCTAGCGCAGCACGAGACGCGCGAAGGCCGCCTGCTGCCTGCGCGTCACACCGGGCCAGGCCACAGAATACTGTTGTTGCATCAGTGTACTGGCACGGGTCTATTCAAGTAATCATAAGTGTTCTCTGTACATAGTACTACATAGGGGTCGTCAACAAGAAACATTTACAAGCGGATAGTATGAATGACTAGAGGTCAAAAGTAATGGCTCGGAGCCACAAACTTCATTATTTATTTCACTGGCTGACTGATCTATGAACACACAGCTCGAACCACTGAACGGATTGTGCTGAAAGCCTCGCAGACTCTAAGAAAGGATTTTCCAAAATTAACCCCCTAAGGGGAGTAAAAGGGGGTCCGGTTCTTATGGAGAAACGTAGGAGTGAAATACATTAGCCGGAATTTAACACGATCGAAGCCGCGGGCAAACGCCAGTTTATTCATTAAAAAAAACATAAAGCGCTGCCTGGCGCGCCTTTCAAGTTAAGAACATAACAATGTAACGCAAAAAGTACGCGTGCGTTACGTACACCGCTGAACAATAAAACATTTATTTCAGAATCAACTGCAACAGGAGCCCCTTTACGAGCAAATGTGTAAAAAAGAATATTGTTTTGCAGTATAAACCAGTACGGGGTGATAGGATCTGCGCCGCCGTTACTCACCGAGCCGCGGACGACGCTTGGTTATAATACATTCTGTATAAACAGTAGATAGGAGGAGGCCTTCACACTCGTTCAAAGTGTGCTCATTCAATATACTACTTAGTATAACAAGGAAAACCAGTGTGACCGAATACCTCTCAACGCTCTCGAGTTGTTTGTTGGCTATTGCGTATTACGTTTAGTTCTGTAGTAATCAGTCTATCGGAAGGTAATCTTAATCAGCAATCTCGAAAGTAATCGAGTCAGCGCAGCGGTTAGTTACCGGTGATAACGACGACCAGCTTCCACCGCGAATGCTCCACTCGACTAGTCATGATCGTCAAGCCCGCGCCCGTGGCCGCAAGCGTCGAGCGGGTACGCGGCAACAGGCTCGCCGCCTCCGCGTCACCTCTACGCACGAGATGCGGACTATAGCACTAAATATTTCTGCCTGGGGCGTGACTTGCACCAAGTCACTACATAGGTCGCTACTCACAACCAGCGCCTCCTCGCCTTGTGCTCCAATACATAATACCTAAGCACTCAATTATCACCCCGTCCATGCAGCCCAAAGCCTGGCAAAACCATTCGCGAAATCGCGACGCTCGCCTCGCGCTGTGTATTCGCGGCGCCCACACGCGCACGACGGGGCGCCATCTGGCTCTGGTCGGGTGCCGGGTAGACAGTGAGTGATAGCCTAGTAGGTACATCATTACTTTAGCAGGCACAGGTAGGTTAACCACTATCTATTATTTATATGTATATCGACCCAATGTCGTCTCTCGCGGTCACAACACCCCAAGGCGACAATGAGCTTTTTCAATTAGATAAATTCAAGGCGAAACTGCCATATTGTTTTGTTGTTGTAATTCCTTGTGATATACACTCGCGCTCACATCAAAGTGACACATTCGTATAAAGCACAGATTGAACAAACGAAGTTCGCACGGCCGCGGCGCGCCTCGGTCACACTCCGCACACTCGTCGACATGACCACGTTTAATCATCATCACCTTGACACGCTATGTAAATGGCAAACGCTGGGAAAACCACAGCAGCGACTATCCACCGCTGTGTAAGGTTTCTGTGGAGCGGTGTTCGGCTGTAGACAGTCGGGGGCCGATAAGTGCTTGAAGTCCGTATATTGTGTCCGTACGGAACGTATGACAACTGCCAAGTCAAAGCATTCATTTAAATTAAACCATTTAGGCACTTTTGAATTGTCGAGGAGTCGGTCAGTTCGTTACAAAACTGCATGAAGTTGGTTGCTCATTTCATAAGGTAGATACCTAAGTAAGGTAGAGGAACGATCAAGAAACTCCACGCACTTTGTTTTCAATTTGGTTTTTACATCATCTTGGTTAAATTATTGTTGTTTCTCTTGCTTTTATGCCAAAACAATATGCTTTTTTTTTAAGGTGGTAAAAATCATAAGAAGACTCCTTCCGCCCTGGGTGGAGCGGAAGGGACTGTCAGACTTTTACTGACTAAAAAACCACCCTGTTCC
The DNA here is from genome assembly GCA_949774945.1 of Hoplodrina ambigua. Taxonomy (NCBI): domain Eukaryota; kingdom Metazoa; phylum Arthropoda; class Insecta; order Lepidoptera; family Noctuidae; genus Hoplodrina; species Hoplodrina ambigua. The sequence goes on from OX458989.1 coordinate 10,154,572, forward strand.
TTCTGTTGCCCTTAAAACAATATGCTTAGATGAATGCCAACATAAAATGATAAATAAGTACCTAACAAAGACTAGAAAGCCATGGTGGTTGAGAGATGACCGAGTCCAACTGACAGCACCCGTTTACGAACATGACGCGTGGATCAGCACAGTTGGCTCAAGCATCATCAGCGATATACATTTGTGTGCATGACAAATATTTGTGCGAAATAACCAACACTTTTATACAACAAGAGAAAACATAGAGTCAAAATAAACATTACGCCATAAAAAATTGGTTAAACTTACCAAGCGCTAAACTAATAAAAAGCTTTTTTACAAAAAAATATGACCGCCTTCAAAAACTACAAAATAAAAAAAATAACTTTAGCTTGAAAGTCGGCGGCTTTGGTTTTGTTTCTTGTTATGTAGGTATTGCCACCGACTTCCAAGCTAAAGTTATTTTTTTTATTTTGTAGTTTTTGAAGGCGGTCATATTTTTTTGTAAAAAAGCTTTTTATTTTTCACTTTTTAGTGCTTGTGTGTTAATGTTTGAAATCCTTACATAAAGCCCTTTCAAACAATACCTCACACGATATATTAAATTTTGGAAAGTGGTAGGAGGGGGGTTGACGTACCCCCTCCCCACTTCCTTCAGTCAGTCATCGACTACACGTATAAACAAAGCAATTTGTCTTGTTACGGCGGTTCTGCTGTGATTTTATAAGGAGTTCCGTTCCATATCTCCAAAGTTCATCATCAGATCATGACAATATTCCTATGGGACCTATTCGGAACTATACTCTTTCAAACAAAAAAAGAATCATCCAAATCGATTCATAATTGGCGGAGTAATCGTAGAACAAACACACAAAAAAAAAAAAAAAAAAAAAAAAAAAAAACATACGGGTCGAATTGAGAACCTCCTCCTTTTTGAAGTCGGTTGAAAATGCTCTCCACAAACCATGTCAACTAAAATATTAAATGAACAGAAATTATTAAAGAACAACAAACAAGTAATATATTTATGAACAAATTAAAACAACTTTTAATATCTGAATGTTACTATAATATCAAGGAATATTTAAATGATCAATTTTAAATTAGGTACCTAATAGCTTCTCCCTGCGACTTCGCCCGCGTGGTTTTTTTCACCAATTACATGTATTAAATAATTTTTCTTAGAAAATATTACTTACTATTTTCATAAAGACCCTAAACAGTTAACTTACTGATTAAAGTGCTATTAAATTCATTTAAATTACTAGATGTCATTAGATGATAGGTACCTACTTGGTGTTGACTGTATCTGCACGTTTTGTAACGATGTGTTGTACCATTATATTGTAGTCTGGTGTAGGTACCTACTCACCAGTAACAGCAAGTGCGCAAAGTTTTTACTATGCTTTGTCTAAGTAGTCGTTGCTACTAAAAACATTACCAATAAATGCAGCAGTAGTCGAAGTTATTCGTGTTGGTTCTAAAACACTTTTGACAAACTTGTTAATCTGAATGAACTACGTAGTACCCAACTTAACGCAACACACGAACGCTGCTTGTATGCGGATGACGTAGCCTTGGCGGCGTAATCGACTACTTTCACGGACGTTGGAAAATCAATAAATGACGGAATGCTCTTCGTCCAAATTCAACTAAATCTGGCGCTTTCCATCTTCGTAATTAATTTTCAAACAGGATATTTCGTGGTATATAGAATATATATATATGATACCTACCTAATTTTATTTATTTTATTTTATCGGAATAACAAACAGCAGTATATTACACCGTAGGCATAATTATAATAAAAGTAATAATACACTACTCAAGGCGTTAAGTATATCCACAGATTACCTACCATACAGAATAGCTAGCTGTTAGCAGAAAAAAAAGCACTTATTAACTAATTAGGTAATTACTAGGGCTATGATCTCTTAAAACAGTAATTTAGAATATAGCAATAACATAAATAGCTTTAGTTTTACAAGACGTGTTTAATGAGAGAACATTTTCCCTTCAGAGCATGTACATTCGCATGGTTTAGCGGACAATGTAAAATAAGAAAGTAGGAATGCAAAATAAATGAGTAACTAATTCAGGAGCGCTTAGAGTTGCGGTACGTTACTTCTAGATGGTTGCGATGTGGGAAGGACATCGATTTCCTACAAAATAATTTATGGCGGGATATAAATAAGCCTATGCTATTGTATATCCCGATTATATCTTTATATCCCGATTCATGGAGAGTGCATAGGTATAATTAAGCGAGTTGCTGGTTGCCAGAGTAAACTCCACAATCCTCAAGAAGTTCATACTTACCAAGGCGTAACGATCACGTTTTGGATAGAATTCGCCTAGGCGGAAGAACCAACGAAATGTTCGTTTTAAGACGAGGATAAACTCGAAGGAATACGAGATTGTGGAACCTATTGTCATCCCTCACCAACAACAACTCGGCCAAGGCATCGTATTCATGCAACCTTATCACGCTACTAGACCGGCCTGCTCTACTAGCATGTGCACTGTGATAGAGGTCAGTCCTCTAGCACAGTAAGTATACGTCGGATTGGTTCACAGGAAGAACTTCCAGTGATCTTTGATTTGATTACGGAAGAAGGGCTTTTGCAGATCTTTCCAGGGCAATGAGACTTTATTCCACAGGTCAGTACCTATTGACAACCTCAAATTCAATACGCCACGGCGATGTAGAGCCCTCTTTGATACCTGGGGGTCCAAAAGGTTTACTTACTAAAAAGTTGCTTGGAATGTTTATTTTAATTAAACAACTAAAAGTTGGGTTATTATTTTAACCTATAAAAACTAGATTTTTCGGTTTCTTTTTCCTTTCCAGGTTTTCAATAACATTATCAAGCTGCAGTCTGCAGTCAAGCTGCTGTCCGACTGCAGGTCAATGGCCTATTCTCATACAGAGAGCAAGCATTGACCACAAGTCACAAAGCTTGATCTAGGAGGATTGGCGATTTCAGATTTATATGTTAACTATAAGACCAGGTTTCCTCAAGACGTTTTCCTGAAGGAAAACAATGAAAAAATATGTGTTTTTTTATTTTATTTAATTATACAAATTAAATCAGTGGTCGATTACGCTTTTTTTGACACATAAGTACCTGCTACATCAAAAACAAAAAAAAAATGACAGTAAAATAAAAATACTCTTGTTCCCTATAGACTTCGTGTCGTAGAGTAGGTAGGTAGTTAATCGACATTGATGGAAACAAATTCGCGGACAGAAGCTCGTATTGTAGGTACCTATGTACTACATCATGTATTGCACTATGAGTATTATTATGTATTGCATATACTATACAGAAACGTAGTTACACACCGACACATACCGTGATCGGCTACACGGGATGGGTTGTGGTTGTGGTGCGCCTTGAGACGTGCGCTGTGCAGCATGCGACTGTGTCAGCCAGTGCCCGCGGCATCGCCCGCGTCGGAGACGGTGTACAACAAATTGAGGCAGCTGAAGGAAGTTCACTTGCAAACGAGCAAAACTAAAACATTCATAGATAATAATTTAATGACCGCATGTTCGGATATTACGGCCTTCTTCCGTAGACCTACATAGCTTCTTTCGGTCTGCTCCCAGTTTTTTCGTCCATAGAATGGCGGCAGGTCATGGCTTGTGAATGTTTTGTTCACTCGGCATGTAAGGAAATTAACTTTTTACGAGATCGACTTTGACGCCATCCACTGCACATGTCTGAAGCTCAGTTCTACCGCTACCTACGCCATTGACGAACATAAACATGTAACATAGTTACAACTGTGAAGAGTGTGTCCCGCTGCTTCCCGAGCAAGTCGCCGCGCCGCCGCGCCCGGGCCGCGGCCCTCGCACGACGCGCGACCTACCAAAACAGGATCCTTTCCTCGCGGGGTAGTAGACCGGACGCGGTCGCGGGCGGGCCTATCGACGAACATCTAAATCACTCCATCTATTCTATGATTCTGATATTTTGTAAACCATCCCCAACACATAATTAAGACAGTTCTTACAAAACATAATAATTATCAGTTAAAATGATAATGTCGACTGCCGAGTTATCTGCCTCACTGCGCTGTCTCGTCTCCGGTCAATCTTTCTAAAGAATTAACAATAGTTCACTTACCTACTGAGAAACTAGATTTACAAATTGGCTATTTTATTTATTTATAACAGTTCAGTATTATAAACGTACAGAGACTGTACCTACATATTTAACTGAAAAAAATAAAAATATGTTTGTAGGCGATCAAAAAACCAGCCAAGTACGAGTCGGACTCGCGCACGATGTGTTCCGTACCATTAAATTATCTATAAATACGGAAAAAAAATCACGTTTGTTGTATGGGAGCCATTGGGAGCCCTCCTTATATAATTATTTTATTTCGTTTTCTAGTATTTGTTGATAGAGCGGCAACAGAACATCTGGGAAAAAATCAACTGTCTAACTATCAAGGTTCATGGGATACAGCCCGGTGACAGACGAACAGACAAACGGACGGACGAAAGGATAGCGGAAAACAAAAAAGCAAGATGTGCTGCAAGAATCGATGAGTTCTATCTTTATCTTCGAACGTCTTCAACCCATCTTCAAAATGGGATTATCTCAGAAATGTTATCTATGCCTCTTGTTTGGCGGCAATGGTGGAAACATATGCTTTAGTGGTAACGAAACGCACAAACATAAATGTTTAGCATTTACGAGGTTTTTATATTAAAAAAAAAAATTAAGGTTAGTGTTATTAGTAAAAACCATTTTTTTTTTGGTGAAAATTAAATGTATGTAGGTAGGTGCAATGGCGATTGACTGCTGAGTTGTGTGTTGCGGGTTCAATTCTGCGCTCTTGGCCGCTTTGTTCTCATATTCAGCCCTAGCTAATAAATAAATCATGATCTCGCCGTAAGCCCTGTACCAAACTAACATAATTGTAACGATTCCCGTATTCTTATTAACTATAGAATTCGCTTCTTTCTGACTTCGTTACGATTTTATATTTATTATAATATTCGCAAGAAAATACTTAATATTCAAGATTTCAAGTTTTATACTCTATGACAGGTGTTTGATCAATGTATGCCATAGAGCAATGCGTACGTGTTTATAAATTGCACAGCAGTATTTCATTAATCTATGATGCAGCAGACAGCAGTCATTGCGTATAAAGGAACGAACAATCGGTACAATGTGATTGTATTTGTTTATGTTTCTCATATAGTCTTGAAAATCTTCTATTAAATTGAAAAATGAATCAAAAAGCGATAGTGAACTGTTGTAAGGAGCTGGGGTGCTGTGATGCGTGTTGTATTCGATATTTAGGGCTAAAGAATCCGACGGCTTACGAAAATGCGCAACAGTTCGTTCTTAAAATTGTAAGTGTATTTATAAACTTTTCTATTGTTATATCATTGCATTAGCCACTCGCCACTCACTACACCAGCGAACACTACATGTTTAACTTTGTAAATCTATCAATTTACTCTATCTACATAATCATTACCTCTATATAACCTCAAAATGTTACGATATTTTATCAGCATTATTATTATAAGTAATAACTACGTGATTTTGAATACCTAGTGTTCTTTTCTACCTTAAAAGCCGTGGCAGAAAAGTTGATGTTGATGAAGTTAAAGTTGAGTTCTTAATACATTAATGAAGTATACAATATAACATAACGGTCAGTGGGTCGACCCTCGAAGGGTTAGGCAGAGGTGTACCCATGTACACCTACATTTCGCCAGTTATGTTTGCGTCCCATGTACCTAATAGGGGCTGACCCTGTTGCCATCAACCGGTCACAAATCCAGAGTCCGAGGGTAGTACTGAGAAAATTGTGATTGAAAAACCCATTACGACTGCCTCGTTGGTCTAGTGGTCGCAAGCGCGACTGCTGTCCATGAGGTCTTGGGTTCGATTCCCAGGTCGGGCAAAGTGTTATTGGGTTTTTCCATCAGGAATTTCTCAGTAGCAGCCTCGGAGTCTGGACTTGTGCCTGGTGGATGGCAATAGGCTCGCCCCTATTACATAGGACAAAAAAAAACATAACTTGCGAAATGTGGGTGTACAAAGGGTACACCTCTGCTTAACCATTCAGGGATTACAGGCGTGTTGTTATGAAAAACCCATTAACAATTTGCCCAACCTGGGAATAGAATTATTGAACCCAAGACCTCATGCTTAGCAGTCGCGCTTTGCGACCACTAGACCAACGAGGCAGTCAATATACAATATTTACATAATAATAAACAAAAAGAAACATAAATATAAATCTATGATAATATAAAGTTTATTTGTAACTAAATTCAAGGATTGTAATTTTTACAAAGTTTGTAGTCTGCATAATGATTATTCTGTGAAATAATAATATGAGTAGAATTTTATGTGAAAAAAAATCTCTAACACAATGTACTGCCGTTAATAACACAAATCTAGTTTGGGGTACAGATTAACATAGGTATTGTGACTGAGATGACACTCTACAGAGGGACTCCTTCATTCTTGATTTACTCCTGAATCACACTTGTTTTCAATAGTGTGCGGAACCAGCCAGCCGGTCACACAAGCCAGACTTGGAAGATACATTGGAACCTTTAGTGGAACTCACAGACAACCCTCACAAACAAAATGAAAATGAACTGTCTGAACGAGACACAGAGGACAAGTCAGGCGAGCCAGGAGATACATCCTGCAGCAAGCCGATCCCCACGGACAAGTCATGTGAGTCAAAGGACGCTTCCTGCAGTGAGCCTCCTGCCAAGAGGCTGAAGCTGGAAGAGGTGTGCGTGACCTGCCTCGGAGTGCTCCAGGAAGAGAACTGGCCTCAATGCTGGAACATGGTCAAACAAATGCTGGATAAGAAATGGTCAGTCACTACCATTTTCATAAATGTTACTGTAAAAGCCTGTATGTTGGTAATATATGGGCCCAGGCCTGTATCTTAGAGCTGGTTCACATTAGGTCGGACCAACGGTTTTACCGTTGACCGACTGTCTGGTGTTGACGTTCACACTAAAAGCTGTCGGCTCGACCTAATGTGAAGCAGGCCTAAGGTTTACCTGAGTTGGCAAACGTAAGAATTTTATAATAAAGAGATGATCTTTCGGGCTTTACCTGTTCCGAGTTTGGTGTATGCCAAGTCTTACCAATAATGGTTTGTAAATACAGTGCAAATTTAATATAACGAACCTCAATATAATGATTTCCTCGATTTAACAAATTCTGTGAAGTCCCCTAGGACCCTCTGATAGTTACACTCAAACCTTATTGTAACAAGTTATTTGGTATAACGAGTATTTTCTAATCCCCTGCAGCTTTGTTATATCGAGGTTATACTGTATTAGTTTGTGAATAAAACAAAGAGCATTTCGTCATTCCTGTGTAAAAGCTCAAATAACCTAAGATTGATCAAGTCTAAATGATGAAAATCCAAACTGTTCTATATATTTGATTAATTGCGGACTTTTACTAGCATTAGCAAGAATTTTAGACCCGAATCAAAAAACGGGTTAGGATTTCGATTGTGGCTAACCATTCCACAGCCAAGTTGGTTACAGTTCCTAGGCCAATACCAACCAACATTTACTTTTTGTAATTGGTAAAACCTAGAATGTGCTAAAGTCGAATGGTAAAAGCCCGAAAAATCGTGTTATTTTATATGAAACTTTACAGCTCAACTTTACCAACTCACGTTGGCAAATTCTAAGATTTACTAGTAAATCCTAAAATTAACCATTATTCGTGCTTTTACAGTAACACATACAATAGTTACATCTTAATATATGTATGTATGTCGCAGGGATATGATGAAAACAGGGAAGACGTTAAAATAACAACACGATTTTATCGTTTCCCTAAACAAATCTGGTGATTTGACAAAACCCATTAAAGAAATCTAGTGATTTGAACAAATCCTAAAATTGGTTCAGTGAAATAACAAAAATAACTTTTCTGTGGTATTTTAAAGGTTTATTTTGTAAGATTACCCACATAATTATAATAATTGCAACATGAAGAGAGGTGGAGTCACCCTTCAGCCTTTCCCCTTGATAAAATCCTGTTGTTATTTTAACATCCGAAATTTGATCAAATCCCTGTTTTTATTATATCCTTGCGACATATATAAATTACGCGTCACGTTTTTTGTCCGGGATGGACTCCTAAACTACTCAACCTTATTGTGTGTATTTGGTTAAACTTAAAAGATAGTATAGTTTTTATCTCGATTATTGACCTCGATATTTTTACTTACTTCGAGCCACAGCAACGCGTGGCCGTGTCAGCTAGTATACAATTATATCTATATACTTCAGAAAATATCCTTATTTAAAATAATAATGAAAGTACCTATTTCATAAAATTAGTAACAAAAATAAATATTTATTTCAGATATTCATACTTCTGTACTGAAAAATTACTTGTAAAGTTAGTGATGGGTTTAATTCATTCAAGTCACAATCTTGTACAAATCATTAGTACCTACCTATAACATGCACTCAATGGCAACACTTGTGCTATGGGATACCTTTCTGCGTAATCTCCTTTTGTTTGTTTTCTTACATGCTTTGCTGACAATTTGTATCCATTTGCGTGGCAAAGCACACTGACCTTGCTCTTGTTAATTACGTCAATGCTGGTAAAGTATTAATAGTGATGTTTGTTGTAGCTACGAGTGCTCGACGTTCGCGTGCGCACTGTCGGCGCCCATCGCGACCATAATGCGCGAGCGCTTCGTGTCGCTGCACCTCAAGGAAGCCTTCGCAGACTATGACGACTGTAAGTCACCGAGTCACGAGCCACTCCAGTCACCGCTGTTGCTGACCCTTTACTGGCAGTTCGCTCTACTCTCAATGTGGCCGTAAAATATGTTGCGGCCATTTTTATTGCATATTATAGTATTTTTCGGGAGTTGGAATCTTGAAGAGCGGAGTCGTGCATAACTTTAATCCGCAGCAACTTGACAGGCACAAAGGTCCGCGCCATTTACTGTTACTAGTTACCAGGCTATGGCAAAGCCAAAAGGTGGTGTAGGCTAAGTATGTATGCTTGGATGTATGTCCAGATGTTCGCTCATATACCGTGAATTACATATTCTTCCAGTCTCTAAAACTGCAAAATAAATGTGAGTTTGTACACACAATTATGTCTTGACAGATTTATTATTTTAGTTTGAGACCAGGCTGCAGGTTTATATTTATGTATAAGTAAAGTCAGAGTCAATCAAGTCGTGTCAGAGGCCCTTGAGGCGGTTTAGAAACTGACACTAGGTAGGGTGTGTGGGGTCGTAAGACCTTACAGCCCACACGATTGAGAAGAAGTACCTAAATAACTATTTTCTGTTTTTCAAAATGTAGGCTCTTCTAGGGCAGGGGTCACCAATTAGCAAAGGTATTTTTTCACACCGCGACGATCAACGCTTTCGCAATCCGCGGACTCTTTCTCGCTCGTTAGCTCGGGATTTCGGCCGGCCGTTTACATTTTATTAAAGTACGTACTCTGTAGTGCAAGTAGCTGTGTTCTCGTGCACATAATGGGTCGGCGGTCCGCCTTATGGAGATACCTGCTCTAGGGGATAAGGTTAACTTACATCGCTGTAAAACTTTTTCATTACATAAAATATAGTATTTGAGACTTTCTTTGGCATTTATAAGCTTCCAGATAGCGGCTACGACATTTTACAAAATGTGCGTCATAGAGTGATAGGTGTGATGTCCGTGGTCGTCGGCTGCTCGTGCATACATTGTAACGCTTCGGCCGCAGCATCCCTGACGCCGCTGAAGGAGGCGTGGAAGTGGTCGTTCGGCGTGCAGCTGGCGCGCCGCGTGGGCAAGGCGCTGGACTCGGGCGCCGTGTCGCCGCTGCTGGTCACGCTCAACATCGAGTACCCCGACGACGTGCAGGTAACATCGCGTCGCGAGCTCATGCTCATCCTCTGTGGAAGTGACAAACATTTCCATTTGCCGCAATTATGAAACGCCAACACTTGAACGCCTCGACCGAATTAAAAAAAAATAGAATAAAAAAGAAGTAGTAGCATCTGCCACCGCTGGTAATGTCAATATTTTATTTGAATGTGCCAGTAAAACATTTTCGTTGAATCCAACCATACCCGTATGCCTCATATATGTTCCAACTACTACAGGCGTGATTTTATTGTATGTAATAATATTGTATACATACATGTATGTACGTATAGGTACCTATATACATATTTTTTAAAAAATTTGCCGCGCACTAGGAATTTCTCCTGTAACGAAGGTGCGTTTACAAACATATAAACTCACAAACAGCCAGCCCCGGAACAACTATCTGCAGGCCATACAAGCCATACTAGTTCCGTGCGCAAGTCGAACCCGTGGCAAGTAGCTTAGCAGCCGGTCACTCGGCCTCCGCCAACCCTGCCGTCAAGGAAGCAGGGACGTTGTATTACATTCATTCACAATTAGTGTGGATGTTACTTTAATTAAAGTGGTGTGTTTTCTGCTCATACCATACCGTCGGCTTATTGCAAGAAATCATTAACTGCAATAAATCACTAAATACGTTTTTATCTATAGTGGACTTATTTTGACACATTCTACAAAATGCCTAAACTCACTAATTTCTATCTAGTCATTTTATCGCGATACGGCTTTGTCATTAAATCCTTAACTGCAATTTTGGAAACTAGGCATTTACAAAAAATCACTTTAAGTTTTATAAGAATTCGAATTTTATTTGTTTTTCATATGTCTAGTACTGTTCTGTTCAGTTCAATACTAAACATCCCTCTTAAAATTAAAAATTTGATTAGATTTTCGTTGTTTTATTACAATTTAGAAATAATTAATTCATATACCGAATATACTTACAGTAGCCAGAAGTCATTAACTTTTGTTTTGTGTTTTTAAAAAATAAATTTATTTGTAGGATTAGCGACCCTCACTTGTTTTTATTAGTATGCATATGAGGCTAATAGAAAACATAAAATTTTTCATCACCGTAGTTATACTTAGGATAACATGAGCAAATCAACATAACCACTAGGTACCTAATTCAAACTAAAATACCGTTTATCTCAGAATAGTGAATATGTCACATAATGACTTCTTGCAATAAGCCGACGATACATTGTGTTTATAAGTGAAGGCACGGTTGGCGCAGTGGGTTCGTTTCCCGCACCGAACAAATATTTATGTAGCCTACAGATAGTTGTTCCGGGTGTGGCTGCTTGTGCTCGTGGGTTACAGTCAGGATCAGATAAGGTGGGTTGATCAATTGTCTTGCTTACGCAGGCTAGTGAGCCAAAACCTCCCCATGTATGCAAATTGTTCGTCCGGCGTGACGTGTGCGCTCGCAGGAGCTGGAGGCGCTGAGGGCGCTGTCTCCGGAGCTGTTCAGCGCGCGGCGCGCGGCGGGCCGGCGCTTCGGCGTGGAGTTCACGCGCCGCTCCGTGGAGCAGGCGCTCGCCGGCGCCACGCGCCGCTCGCTGCGCGCGCCGCCCCGCGCCCGCGCGCGCGCCGCCTGCGTCAGCGTCGTGTGCACGCACGCGCCGCTGTACCTGGGCGGCCGGTACGTGAAGCTGAGCCGCGCGCTGCCGCAGACGCCGTGGCTGGTGGGCGGCGTGCGCATGATGCACTCGTCCGTGCAGGAGCTCATCTGCGAGCCCATCGCCGCGCTGTACCGGTGAGTGACTGTTCTCAGTGAAGTCGTTTATCGTCTCACCATGAACTCATTGTAAAACGTATGCAGTGACTGCCGTTGTGATGGATTTGATCAGGGACGTCTAATAAGGTCGTTACATGATTAAGAGATGGCCAATTTTTCGGTTTTCAATTTTCGGCCAATTTCTACATCGAGACATCGGGATGTCTGCCGATACTATAAGTGCGGGTGCGAGGTTCAACACTTAAGTAGTGTTGAACCGCCCCGTGGAAATAATTATGCTCTAGTGAAAACAATAAGTATTTGAGTTTAGCCCCCGAAGCGATACCTGCGTCAAGCCGGAGCGATCCATGTGTAGCTCGGCCCCGGCAGAGCAGGGATCTCTCCGGGGCCGAGCGCCGCAGGTTCAGCTGAGTGTGTGTGCGCAGGCTGGGCGTGGAGGAGGCGGAGCACCGGCTCAAGTTCATGTCGGCGGGGCGCGAGGACGTGGACGTGCGCTGCCTCGGCGCCGGCCGGCCCTTCGCCATCGAGGTGCGCTCCCACGCCATCACGCCACAGAACAATGCGAGACCACAACTAACTACTCTTAAAATTGCACTTGTAATTGTATCCGCACCTATTTTCAAGAGTAGTGTTTCGTTACCGTGTGGCAGAAAGGGCAAATATTTTCTTCCAACATTTGCCTAAATCCTGGCCAAATTACACGGTGGGAGGAGTTTTGAAACAAGCGATCCTGTATGTCATAGAGAAACTCAAACATTTATTACAGTACTATTTTATATAAATAAATGAAGAGTGCCGCTCTGACCGCAGATCACGGACCCGACGCGGCAGCCGAGTGAGACGGAGCTGAGCGAGCTGTGCGAGCAGATCTCTGCGAGCGGGCACGTGCGCGTGAGCCGCTTGGTGCCCGTGTCCCGGTGAGCAACGCTGCGCCGCGCTGAGTGCACAGTGCGCGTCGCAGCGTTAACAGTGCGCTGTTACAGGGAGGAGCTCGCGCAGCTCAAGCAGGGCGAGGAGACCAAGTGCAAGACGTACGAGCTGCTCTGCATCAAGCTGTCGCGCTCCGGCGACGACCAGCCCGCGGTGAGTGAGGTGGCTCATGACGTCACGCGCCCGCCGGAGCCTGTCCGACTATCATAGCAATATTTTTTAAGAGGCATTCTCTAAAAAGTTTGCTATATTACAGTTGCGCTTGCAAGAATAATTTCGGCCAGGTGAAGTGACGTCACACTCGAGTGAGATACACAAACTTTTAAAATTAATTTCTCAGTCATTTACTGATGGATTTCCAAAATGTATTCACGGGTTTATTAGTTTTGATCTATGTGATAGTTTCCTGATGTTGTTAAATATAATATTAACAACATCAGCAAACTTGTCCATTGACGTTATTTGAACGTAAACTTTATTTGATGTTGTAATGCAAATTTAACTATACATATGTTCGTATTCCGGTTATTTTTCTAAATACACATATTTGTTTATATTTCTGGAAACTTAGCCCTGAACGCAGCTCGGGCGCGGTAGAATGTGTGGTAGAAGGGCCGACACGATCTCTGAGGGTGTTAAACACTCGGGCTTCGTGAGAGTATAAGGTACTCGCTCACCTTGCGAGCTGGTGTCAGATAGGTCACGTGAGTGAACCCTCGGGCTTCGGGAGGGTCACTAATGACACTGTCTGACTGTTTCCCTACGTATCATGGGCTGACTTCAAAAATAAAACCCTTCTTGGTATTTCACTAAATAATTTACACAATAATGTACAAAATAAACTTTAAAACATGAAGCTATATAAAATCGGCCGAGTATCTTAACACCGCCGCGATCTGAATTTTCGACATAAATAAAAAGTACCATCTAGTGGACTATATACTAACTACTCTTTTTACATAAAATATTAAAATAGTTGCAGTGTGACATTCATTTCTGTCACTGCCCGATAGATGGCTGATCAGAGGGATTATGGATGACATCGGCTAGTTATCAGCCCATTGTCTGTCGTCTCAAGTGACACGTTCGTGGTCGGGCGCTGTGCCTGCATGAGTTGGGAACCTTACCTAATGGCTGACATCTTTATTATTATTATTGTGTTGTTTTATATTCATCATCGTCACACATCATCATCATCATCACACATTATTCACACATAGAAGCAACAAAAATAATATTGTGTACAGGATTTTGTAAAAAGCTTGCGTGGAGTTTCATGCTCGTTCTTTCCCATAGAGATCTGCCTACGTTTTGAAACAAGCAAATAGCTTCCTGTCCTTTAGCTGTCCTCCGACTCTTCCAAAATTGTGTCGGTCCTTCTACCAAACAGCGTATAGCGAGCGAGTGCGGGCGCACGCCTCTCGGTGAGCGTCGGTAGCGAGTTCACACGTGCGTTTTATTCGTCGTGAGGGACCGACTTGCATCTGTTCGTTCAGTCGCGCGACTCTGCCGGCGCGCAGGCCAACGGCGACACCGGCGTCGGCGTGGCGGTGACGGCGCGCGACATCGAGCGCGTCAACGCGTACCGCAACACGCCGCCGCACGACGCGGCGCGCGTGCTGCTGCGCCAGCGCACGCCCGTGCGCGTGCTGCACCGCCGCCCGCTGCTCACTCGCACGCGCCGCATCCTCGAGCTCAGCGCGAGCGCCGTGCCGGGTACGTACTGTGTGCCGCGACATTCGAAACGAACATCAGTGAAGGTCCTTCATCTCAGTATATCCCACCGGTACCGATTTGGAATCGCGAATCCGCCTTGACGTGCTCGAGGCGGATTCGCGATTCCAAATCGGTGATCAGTGCTCATGCCTTCTCTGTATAAGAAACTGTATTTGTTAATATCACACTCTTTATATCATTGGTTGGTTAGACTGTAAGCCTTCTGTAAAATAGAATAAATAAATAACAAGTAGAGGCCTTTGCCCGGCACTGGGACAATTTTAGGCTGGTATAAATATTAGATGTTATTGGTCTTGCATGCATCTGCACTTATTGCAAGTAACGACGGTTCGACCGCTGTGATCAGAAGGAAGGTTCCCCCGCAGGGCACCCGTCGCTGCTGGTGGTGCGCGTGCGCACGGAGGCGGGCACGTACGTGAAGGAGTGGGCGCACGGCGAGCTGGGCCGCACGCGGCCGCGCCTGGCCGACGCGCTGGGCGCGCGCGCGGACATCCTCGCGCTGGACGTGGCCGCCGTCGAGCTGGACTGGCCGCGCGTCTGACAGAGGGACTTGTAATTGTGTAATAGGGCTGTGATCGACAAAAAATCAAAATCAAAAATGAAAAATAAAAAAAACACTCCATCAGTGGTAATTTAACTTAGTTATCCCTTTTTACAAACAAAACTATTCAACTTTTAACATAATTTATTACTTTTTTTTCGATAAAATATCACACACAGTGCACAGCTGACTCGAGCGAGGCTGGTTGATCGAACTAAACATTTTTTTTCGATAAATTGTTTGTAATTTTTAGTACAACCATGTCACTGTGTATAAATATCGCACACTTATTAGCAGCCATCCTATAGGTACCTGTATGTATATGACACGACTAGCTTCCGCCCGCGACTTCGTTATCGTGGAATGTATCTAATCTTGTTTCTCCGTACAAACTTGATCCCCCGTTTCATACCGTTAGGTTAGAGTTTTGGAAAATCTTTTGTTAGCGCATGCATATGTCATAACAATCCGCGTGCCAAAGACCCCTTCTCTGAGCCGGTTGGCAGCAGTTACCGCACAAACACCAAATACAATTACATTGCGGCCTTGTAAGCCACTTTTCTTTTTATACGGAACACATTAATGAAAATTCGATGGGAGAACATGTATAAAAAATAAAAAAGATTTGCCAAAGAACATTTTTAAATGCACTACAACCGAAATTTTAGCTTGAATCTTGATGACTTTCAGTCAAATAAACACAAATCAGTCAGTCAGCAGCATCAACATGTTATCTCACTCGCGTCGGTAGGTGGAATACTATTGATGCGCTCACATGCGCTCTCTACTGCGCGCTGTAAAGAATCAAGAGGATGACACGCTTTGCGACCGAAGCCCGCCCACCATGCCTTCTGGTAGATACAGAGGAAGTTACGTTCCACTGGGGAGGCCTCCATGCCTCCCCTCACCCGCCGCGATAAAGGCTGAATGTGTAGCTGACAGCCTAGGGCTCCAGTGCACCCCAGCTCTCAACCAATAGACAAAGCTCACATCGCTAAGGCCGACGCTGAAGTCGAACGTAGAGAGTCCCTCGCAGCTGTCGAAGTCCCCGGTGACCCTCTGCCCGCCGTCACCCCAGACGTGGTGCACGTCATCCAAAAGGCGGCGGCCTTGGTTTTGTTTGTTGTTATGTCACCTCCGTTTTGAAGTCCGTTGAAAATAGACTGGGTTTGCACGGCTTGGTAGGTACCTACTGCACGATTTTGTACTGGATAAATCGTATCGAATAAATTAACTTTCGAGTTTAAGATGCAGGTAAAGTAGGTAGGTACCTACATATTTTATGTAGGTAAGTACATAATAATCAAGAAGTGGCACAATAAGTAAAATATAAGGACACCTTTACATTTCAGAAATGTCCTTAGGTGTAAGACTTTGAACCTATAGGGTGTAAAAACAAAGTTTGAGCTTGATGCAGCGCGGTACGGCATTCCATACATCCACGAGCATTGTCCTTTCATGATTGTAGCTCTTGGTTTGGGTAGGTTTTGACTGCCTCTTACAGTATGGTGGTCTGCTATTGATCTTGAAATGTAGCTTCATTAGAGTACGGACCCTCGCCAAGCTCCCGCTCGCATTTGACTGATTTTATTTTGAGCATGGAGGTACCTGCTGACCCACCTACCTCTTTGAAAACACTTTGTTGACATTAAACTGCAAGCCGCGCGGCATTATCTCAGGCACTCATGTGTCCGGCCATTGTCGCATTCCCCGCGTGCGCACAACAAACGCGCCGCGCGTCACGCCACTTCCTCCGGAACACGCGCGGCCCGGCGCGAGCGCAGCCTGCGGCCAGTGTCAGCGACGCCGCCGCACCATGCACGCCGCCGCCTCGCGCCTCCTGTGCACGCTGCTCGCGGCGCTGCCGCTCTCGCAGGTAACTATCCGACCGACTGGAGCCTGCAATACACTAGTGCTAGTGTGTGAGTACTGTAACGTATCGTGTTGTTGCGCAGGCGTCGGTGCCGGGCACGTTCTTCTGGAAGCCGCGCACGGGGCTCGACATCGCCGTGCCGACGCGTGAGTTCACCTCCAACATCTACTAACTTATACAGGCTCTTTAGGACGCCGTTGACCTACACCAAACAATGGCGGCGGCATTGAAGGAAATCGCTTATTGCTCCTTATCTTAACGCTAGCTATACCCCGCGGTCCACACGCGTTACGTGTCGTCTCTGGTTCTTGCTCCGCACACTTGCAATGAACTACTAACACATGAAACATCATTATATTGATTATAATTTATAACTTACAGTAAATGCTTCAGCAAGGAGTTAAAAGCCAACCAATTCCAGGTCGGGCAAAGTGTTATTGGGTTTTTCCATCAGGAATTTCTCAGTAGCAGCCTCGGAGTCTGGATTTGTGCCCGGTTGATGGCAATAGGCTCGCCCCCTATTACATGGGACTAAAAACATAACTGGCGAAATGTGGGTGTACTGATTTGTACACCTCTGCCTAACCCTTCGGGGATTACAGGCGTGATGTTATGTTATGTTATGTGTCAATTCAAATATTATACACTTTTCTCGCATTTTTCTAGGTTAACTTATTTATGAAAGTATCCATAATTGAAGACGACGTAGTTTGTCGCACATGTGTTGTCTTGAGAGCTTGTAACCTCCAAATACAGCCGACGAGCGACACCCCTGCCCTTTACATTTAGACCAGAGGTTCAAAATTCAAAAAAATCCTGGCTTTGGTGGACCCCTTCTGCCTAAGCCCATGAAAAAAAAAGATAAAAAATTCGCAATATTATTTTTTGGCGCTAGTAGGTACATACATGCAAAAATAAAGATCGCCAAAAGAATCTGAAAATTGAAATCTTCAACTTCAAAATGCTTTTATTCTATGCGCTAGAAATCTGCCGTACCAACCAAATTAACAATCTAAAAGAAAGAAAAATAAACTATAAAGAACAAACTTTTATTACATACATACATAATCTCACGCCTTTTTCCCATGGGGGTAAGCAGAAACCACAGAACGCCACCTGCTACGATCCTTACATACTTCTTCCGCCTCATCCACGTTCATACACTCGTCATACGAGCATGCCTGTTGTGACTTGTTAATATAAAGTTTAGTAACCCGCTTACGCGTACAACGTTGGTGTCCATTAGCTAACACGCGGGTGGTGAACAAGCCGACGTGGAACAACATCTACAACGGGTACGTGGTGATGATCGGCGGCTACCAGGCGGGCATCACCATCATAGCGCTGGTGAGCTACCTGGAGGACGTGCGCGAGGCCTTCCCGCACCTGCACCCCGGCATGGGCCCGTACTACACCAACGTGTACCGCTGGGCGGTGCGCTACCTCAGCCTGTGAGTGTCCCGCTGTCCATGCGCTTTGCTATCTATGTATGGGGTTGCCAGGCATCCGGATGAAGCCGGACGTTGTTCATTTCAAAATAAAGGATCGAAAAATAAAATAAAACCGTGTTACCATTTTAAAAGTTACACATAAATACGGCTTTATAACCCAATTTTAAAAAGACCGGCTATCTTGGCTGCTTCATCCGGCAACCCTATCTACTGGTGGCCGGGTAGTCCGCAGCTCGAGTGGCGCAGGACGTCGGACCCGAGCTCGTCCAGCAGTGCTGCACGCGCCGCTCTTCACTCTACTCACAACTAACATTCCATTTTCGATACTTTGTATGAACTCATGTGTCAAACTGTGCTTGCTAGCCTCACAATGCACTATTGTGACGCATCCATACTTTTGTTGTAGGTACTTACTTGTTGTGCTAACAAACACCGCTCTCGATGACAGGGTGTGCGAAGCTATAAAACTTATTTTCGAAAGTCATGCCTTTTAAAACTAAAATTGTTACAATTCAATTTAGATAACAGTCCCGTGAGTCAATAGTCTAGACGAGCCGGGCCCCCCGGCCCCCGGACCCCCGGGCCCCAGAGCGTCTCAGCTAAAAGTATCACTTTTGTCAGTCTTCCAGATTGGTTCTCAAGCAAGGATTCAAATTACGTGTCGACGCATAAAGTGTGGAAGAAGCGCTTCTTCTACCTGAACTACTTCGTGCCGCACTGGATGCGCAAGCTCCTGTTCTTCGTGGACGACGCCTCCTGGAAGTACGAGGAGTGGGAGTGGAGGAAGTTTGAGAGGCACGGCGAGCCGCACTTCGCCAAGTACCACCGCTACCCCTCCAAGATATTCAACAACTACAATTCGATGCGTCACGCAAACACCATCGAGAACTTGGACATTACCGACAACTCAGTCGACGTCAATTAATACCACATTTAATACACCTCAACAAGTGACGGGATTTCCAGAATCGCACTGTCAAGATTTTCCGCCAAAACATGACCTTCCGCATGAGTTCTGTAACCAAATACGCAGAGCCAGTGCTCTCGTCACGCCTCCCGCTGCGCGCCACGCTGACGTGCGTCTCCCCGGCTTGGTGTCGCCCTCACGTGCGAAGCCACCCGCACGCCAGCGTGGCCAGCGCGACCAGCCTGGTTGACTTCGCCCCCTGGCAGCCTCGCCCGCCGGACAGAACACCCGTGCCGCGCGACCTGCTGCCGACACGAGCTACTCCCCCGGAATTGACCTCACGCGGCCCCCTCACTCAGCAACACTCCGGCGGGAGCTCGAGGAGACATTGAAGCACCGATAGCTGACTCAATACTGTCTTTATTATATTGATGAAACAATTGAAAGGGTTACATGTATACGAAATAAGGCTGGTACATAGAATAGCGTTGATTACACACTACATCTCCTTTCCATGGTGAAAAAACAAGTAAATTATAACGAAAACATTTTTCTTCTTTTTTCACAATAATATTTGTTTACACTTAAAGTAGGTTTATGATAGTACAATGTTTGTGTAAGCACTAAGATGACATTTTGAAATATACATTAATGCACATTTATTATGTTGTTATTTGTATGTTATTTTCTTAACTTAGTGGTTTTTACACAATATAATTTTATCCCGCGTGAACAGTTTTGTACGATTTTTGTGGTCTATATCTAATTTTCCATTCTAATATTTAGACATTAATTTGGTGACATGGAGTACCTGTCGGGTAAGTTTTTAGTCATTGATTTTAAAAGAGTACGTATGGAGTTTCTTGCCCATTCTTCTCCATACAAAACTACCTTTTGGAAGGGGCAACTAGATTCATTATATTTTGTTTTTTGTGTTTGACGTTCAAAAGTGCCTTATTGGCCTAATTGAAATAAATGATTTGACTTGACTTGACTTGAAGTAATAGATGATATAACAACGAAATCTAATATAATAAAAGAAGGAGCCATTTGAGGATTTTACCACATTTAAAAAAAAACCATACTAATATTTTAAATGCGAAAGTAACATTATCTGTCTGAATGTCTGTCTGTCTGTTACGTTTTCACAATTAAACCAGTGAAGTTTGTTATGAGGTAAGTTTAACCTCAAGAAAGGACTTCAGCTACTTTTTATGCAGCGGTTTAGTCTACGTCCGCGATAACCGACATTTACTCGGACGAAGTCGCGGGCAAAATCTAGTCAAGGTATACAAATACATACCTAACACTTGTAAAAACACAGGAAGTTACGTGTTCTTACCATTACTGCGATCATTCATAAGGTTCCGTACAATTAAACTACAGTTTTAAGTTTGTCTTTGTTTGTGTGTAGTGTTGTAGCACGCTACGCTAGTACGCGACTCGCACGTGCTTCGAACTGGACCATGCCTGGGAACATCCCGGTTAGGGAAATATCCAACATCAAAAGTTCCAACTCTTGTTTTGGTCACGTTATTGAGTGTGATGGCGTTATGCGTATTGACGATTACTATGTGATCTTTATACCACACCCCATGTAGGTACCTCCGAGGAGAGGCGTATTGTGTGCGTGCAGCTGAACAAACACTATTACTGTCTGGTGCTGGGGTGCGAGGGTGCTATCCGCTTCCATAGTTCCATGATGTGGCGTATGTATCCCCTAGCACTTTCATTGTGATCTAAACCTGCCTGCTCTATTTATCACCACTGCAGCTGATCAGCTGTGAAAGCGACTCCATTAGGAACTGCACATAGAACAAAAGATACGGAACATGACGAACGCCCGCTAGCAGCACCGCGCGGGTGCGCTCGATCCCAACGGTAGCGGCCGAGCAGCCCAGCTCGTCGGGCGACTGTCCGCGTCAGCGCCTGTTCATTGATTGTCATCTGTACCGATCGCCTAGGTTTAGTTATGGATCACCTTTTGCAATTTATCTCAGGTACATACAGTTGTATATACATAAGTAACCGATATCGATAAATCGTAAGCTATCGATATTTAATAATTATAAGTTATCGATCATAATAAG
This sequence comes from Hoplodrina ambigua, assembly GCA_949774945.1. Taxonomy (NCBI): domain Eukaryota; kingdom Metazoa; phylum Arthropoda; class Insecta; order Lepidoptera; family Noctuidae; genus Hoplodrina; species Hoplodrina ambigua. The sequence continues at coordinate 10,175,731 of OX458989.1, forward strand.
TAATTGACATAGATAAATCATAATCATGGATGCGATATCGACTAACCATGTTAAGCTATCGACATAATAAGTTATTGATATCGACAAAGATGATGACTTGTCAATATCGATAAATCTTAAGTTATCGATACCGATAAATTATAGGTGACAAATATTGATAAAATTATAAGTTATTGATATCGATAAATCATGTTATCGATATCAATAAATCATATGTTACCGATATCGATAAATCATAAGTTATCGATATCGATAAATCATAAGCTATCGATGTCGATAAATCATAAGCTATCGATATCGATAAATCATAAGTTATCGATGTCTATAAATCATAAGTTATCGATATCGGTAATTCATAAGTTACCGATATCGATAAATCATAAGTAATCGATATAGATAAATCATAAGTTATCGATATCGATAAATCATATAAGCTATCGATAAATCATAAACTATCGATATCGATAAATCATAAGTTATCGATATCAATAAATCATAAGTTATCGATAAATCACATGTCATCGATATCAATAAATCATGTTACCGATATCGATAAATCATAAGTTATCGATATCGATAAATCATAAGCTATCGATGTCTATAAATCATAAACTATCGATATCGATAAATCATAAGTAGTCGACATCGATAAATCATATGTTATCGATATCGATAAATCATGAGTTATCGATAAAGCATAAGTTATCGATGTCGATAAATCATAAGTTATCGATAAAGCATAAGTTATTGATGTCGATAAATCATAAGTTATCGATATCACATAATCATAAGTTATCGATATCGATAAATCATACGTTGCCGATATCGATAAATCATAAGCTATCGATGTCGATAAATCATAAGCTATCAATATCGATAAATCATAAGTTATCGATGTCTATAAATCATAAGTTATCGATATCGGTAATTCATAAGTTACCGATATCGATAAATCATAAGTAATCGATATAGATAAATCATAAGTTATCGATATCGATAATTCATATAAGCTATCGATAAATCATAAACTATCGATATCGATAAATCATAAGTTATCGACATCGATAAATCATAAGTTATCGATATCGATAAATCACATGTCATCGATATCAATAAATCATATGTTACCGATATCGATAAATCATAAGTTATCGATATCGATAAATCATAAGTTATCGATATCGATAAATCATAAGCTATCGATGTCTATAAATCATAAACTATCGATATCGATAAATCATAAGTAGTCGACATCGATAAATCATATGTTATCGATATCGATAAATCATAAGTTATCGATAAAGCATAAGTTATCGAGGTCGATAAATCATAAGTTATCGATAAAGCATAAGTTATCGAGGTCGATAAATCATAAGTTATCGGTATCGATAAATCATAAGCTATCGATGTCGATAAATCATAAGCTATCGATATCGATAAATCATAAGTTATCGATATCGATAAATCATAAGTTACCGATATTGATAAAATTAAAAGTTATCGATATCAATAAATCATAAGTTTTCGATATCCATAAATCACATAAGCTATTGATTAATCATAAACTATCGATATCGATAAATCATAAGTTGTCGATGTCTATAAAAAATAAGTTATCGATATCGATAAATCATACGTTATCAATATTGATAAAATTTTAAGTTATCGATATCGATAATTCATAAGTTATCGAAATCGATAAATCATAATTTATCGATAAAGCATAAGTTATTGATGTCGATAAATCATAAGTTATCGATATCACATAATCATAAGTTATCGATATCGATAAATCATACGTTGCCGATATCGATAAATCATAAGCTATCGATGTCGATAAATCATAAGCTATCGATATCGATAAATCATAAGTTATCGATGTCTATAAATCATAAGTTATCGATATCGGTAATTCATAAGTTACCGATATCGATAAATCATAAGTAATCGATATAGATAAATCATAAGTTATCGATATTGATAATTCATACAAGCTATCGATAAATCATAAATTAACGATATCGATAAATCATAAGTTATCGATATCGATAAATCATAAGTTATCGATATCGATAAATCACATGTCATCGATATCAATAAATCATATGTTACCGATACCGATAAATCATTTAAGTTGTCGATGTCTATAAAAAATAAGTTATCGATATCGATAGATCATACGTTATCAGTATTGATAAAATCATAAGTTATCGATATCGATAATTCATAAGATATCGATAAATCATAAGTTATCGATATCGATAAATCATAAGCTATCGATGTCTATAATGATGGTTTTTGGTTAATAATAGCAGTAATCTTCAGATTGAATAAGATTTATTGTAATAGACAAGTACATTGTACAGAGCTCACAAGATGGCGACGACAGAGTAAAGTTGACAGGTAAAAGAAAATTTTATGACGTTTGTACTGACATTGACGAGATGACAACTTAGTGTTAATATTGACGTTTGTTTATTTCCAACACTAGGCCTTAAACTAAGACAATATTATTAAAATAACCTATTCACAAACTTAACATGCTTTTCTTTAGTTAATGACTTTGTGAAAATATCTGCTAACATTTCCTCAGTACAAAGATAGCATAAATTAACAATTTTCTTATTTATCAAGTCTTTTACAAAATGATGTCTAATGTCAATATGTTTAGTTCTGGAATGACCTAAAGTACTAATACATATCTTTTGTGCTGACTGACTATCATTATATAAATCAATTTTACATTTCATACCAGTACATTCACAAACAAAGGTTTGCAAAAATATAGCTTCCTTACAAGAGTCAGAGATTGCCATGTACTCCGCCTCTGTGCTAGAGAGTGCAACTGTTCTCTGCTTACGGCTTTCCCAGGATACTACACTATTACCAAGATAAAATACATACCCAGTATAAGATCTGCGGTCCAAGTGATCTGCTCCCCAGTCGGCATCTGTAAAACCTATAATATTCATGTTACCCTTTTTGAATGTCAGGCGGTAATCAAAAGTTCCCTTCAAATAACGTAGTACTCTCTTAGCAGCTTTCCAATGACATTCAGTATAACAGTTGTTAAACTGACTTAAGTAGCTTACACTGTGTGCTATATCAGGTCTTGTACATACTGCTAAGTACATTAAGTATCCAATCAGACTTCTATAATCATTTTGACAGTCTTTATTTTCTCCTTTTTCTAAGTTTAACCCCACTTCCATAGGAGTATATGCTGGTTTACAATCTGACATTTTAAATTTATTTAAAATTCTTTTAATGTAATTTGATTGATCCAGTGTGAATATTCCATCATCGGTTTTGGTGACTCTCATGCCTAAAATATGATTAGCAGGACCCAAATCTTTCAAGAAAAATTCATTCATTAGCTGTTTCTTGAGGATATCCTTCTTCTGTGAGTTTTTCAATGAGAATAGCATTATATCGTCAACATATAGTGCTATTATAATCATTTCCCCTTCCTTATTATAAACATACACACAGGGTTCCGATGATAATTTCTTAAACTTTAATTTATTAGTTAAGACATTATTTATTTTCTCATACCAAGCTTTTGCGGCTTGTTTTAAGCCATAAATTGCTTTATGTAGCTTATAAACTTTATTTTTATTGGCTTCATCAATAAATCCCTCAGGTTGTTCCATAAAAACAGTCTCTGTAAGATCACCATTTAAAAATGCTGTCTTTACATCAAGATGTTCCATTGTCATATCAAACTGAGCAGCCAAAGCCAATAATATCCTTATTGTAGAGTATCTAACAACAGGTGAGAATGTTTCAAAATAATCTATCCCATATCTTTGGGTATAGCCCTTTGCCACAAGTCTCGCTTTATATTTAAGTAGCTCATTATTTAATCCTCTCTTTTTAGTAAATACCCATTTACATTTCACTGGCTTGTGTCCATTAGGGAGATCAACCAATGACCAACATTTATTGGTTATAAAAGAATTATACTCATCTTTTATTGCTTCATACCACTCTTTAGCTTCACTGCTGTTCAGTGCTTGCTTCACTGTAGTGGGTATATTCTCTCCCACTGTCCCCACTAGTCCAGCAAACCCCACATAAGCATCTTCAAAAGACACCGAATCTTCAGAATCAATGCTTGAGAGACCTGGAATATAAGAACTGTCTGACGAGTCATCTGTGTCATCAGACTGTACGTCACTCAACAAAGAATCCGACTTGTCAAGTGACTGGATTCTTGTCTCATCAGAAGTCCCTACTGGACTAGGTGGAGTAGTATTACAACCATCTTCTAGAAGAAATATTTCCTTTGCAGATTTATCATCATGTGACACATCCTTATCAATGAAATCATTCTCTAGGAATGTTACATGTCTAGCTTTTATACATTGCTTTGGACATGTAGGATTTACAAGCCTATAGCCCTTTGTATCATCACAATAACCCACAAATATGTACCTTTTACTTCTTGGATCTAGTTTTTTACAGTTTTCATCTATAGCATATGCTATACATCCAAAAACACGTAAATGTTCTACGTTAACCTTTTTTGATGTCCAGGACTCTTCTGGAGTCGATCCCATCACAGCCTTTGTTGGCGAGCGGTTCTTTAAATAAACAGCCGTGTTAGCAGCTTCAGCCCAATAATGTTTTCCTAAACCAGCCTCCTGGAGCATACAGCGAGCTTTGTCCATTATCGTTCTGTTGGCCCTTTCTGCAACTCCATTTTGTTGGCTGCAGTGTGGAACTGTAGTTTCATGCTTAATTCCACAACTCTTCAGATATTCCTGAAAAACACCACTGATATATTCTCCTCCATTATCACTTCTAAGAATCTTAATTTTCCTACTCTGTTGATTCTCAACTAAGACTTTAAATAATTTAAATTTTTCAAAAACCTCATTCTTTCTATTCATAAAATAAATGAAAGTTTTTCTTGAAAAATCATCAATGAATGTAACAAAGTAATGTGATCCATTTAATGATGCAACCTGCATAGGACCACATACATCAGTGTGAACCAGCCCTAACAATTCTTTAGACCTATTAAAACTCTTCTTTGGAAAAGGTAGCTTAGTCTGTTTGCCCTCTATACATGCTATACAAGGATTAAAATTCATATTATCAAAAATCATACCTGAAACTAATCCATTCTTCATTAGATTCATACTTCGCATGTTGAGGTGTCCCAGTCTTTTGTGCCAAATCTGTTGAGTAACCCTGTTGTCCATGGACACTAATACTGTCTCCTTACCACCCTCTGGCAAGCCAATATTAGTTACAGATTCATCACTGACAGAATTCATGGCAATCCCTGGCCTAATCTCACAGTTTGCTGTACCATCAAAAACATTTAGTTGATATATGCCATTGAAACAACAAGCAGTAGCTATCACTTCACTACCATCCAATATTTTACAATGATCTGAACTAAAAGTAACACTATATCCCTTCCTAACTAATTCACTCACTGACAGTAAATTTGTAGATAACTTAGGAATGTAGTAAACATTACTTATTGTTCTTAAACCATTTTTCAGATTAACTTTTACATTTCCTTGTCCTTCAGTTAATACCTTCTCTCCATTAGCCACATTCACTTCTATTTGTTTAGTAAACATAAAGTCAAACATTAATTCCTTGTTGTTGCACATGTGGTTGGTAGCTCCGGAGTCCACATACCATACGTTATTCTGCACATTCACTGATAGTGCGGTCAACAATGATTTCTCCTTACATTGTGACGTTGAAGGTGTTTGCCTCTTGTCCGACTTCACATTCTGATTCTTACTATATGAATTATTGGGACAATCTCGTTTCAAGTGACCTGTTTTCTTACACCGGAAGCACTTAAAAGGTTTCTTCATTGCCAATGCATTCATCTCAGGCAGTTCAGACTTCTCATCCCGTCTTTGTTGCTCCTGTAGCAATTTTGATTTCACTGCCTCGCTTGTTAGCTTAACATTTGAATTCTCGAGTGCCATTATAAGCGGATCAAAATCATTAGTTAGTCCACTGAGCAAAATAACTGCTATGAACTCATCGTCAAGAGGTGAACTTATATCAGATAATTGCTGTGCGAGTTCCATTATTTTTGATATGTAACTTTGCATTCCCTCCATCTCCTTCAACTTTACACCGAATAATGATCTCAGAAGACCCAGCCTTCTGCACAGCCCTGTATCTTCATAGGCTTTTTTTAAACTGGTCCATGCTTGGTATGGCGACTGTGCGTTGCGGACATGCTGCAAAGCGGACGGTCCCACCGATAGACAAATTTTTGCTAAGGCCTTTTGTTTTTTTTTTATATCTTTACAGTCTTCTCCCTCAATGCACTCGTAAAGATCCTCGTGCATGAGTATCATTTTCATCATAAATTTCCAATTGTTGTAGTCTTCTATCCCTTTTAATTTTTCTATTGGGATACCTACAGCAACGGATGCAGTTGAAGCCATGATGATTTCTTCCTATTCGATGTATTTTAATGTGAGCTGTGTGTCGTCGTTGGATTCGTAGGATAGAATTGGAATATATCCTAATTTCTCCAAAATACCTGCCGTGCAGTGTTGTACAGTCGTCTCTGGGCCCATAACCTGATGGTTTTTGGTTAATAATAGCAGTAATCTTCAGATTGAATAAGATTTATTGTAATAGACAAGTACATTGTACAGAGCTCACAAGATGGCGACGACAGAGTAAAGTTGACAGGTAAAAGAAAATTTTATGACGTTTGTACTGACATTGACGAGATGACAACTTAGTGTTAATATTGACGTTTGTTTATTTCCAACATATAAATCATAAACCATATCGATAAACCATAAGTTATCGATATCGATAAATCATAAGCTATCGATGTCGATAAATCATAAACTATCGATATCGATAAATCATAAGTAGTCGACATCGATAAATCATATGTTATCGATATCGATAAATCATAAGTTATCGATAAAGCATAAGTTATCGATGTCGATAAATCATAAGTTATCGAAATCGATAAATCATAAGTTATCGATTACGATAAATCATAAGTTATCGATATCGATAATTCATAAGTTATCGATATCGATAAATCATAAGTAATCGATATAGATAAATCATAAGTTATCGATATCAATAGATCATAAGATATCGATATCTGTAAATCATAAGTTATCGATGTCGATAAATCATAAGTTATCGATATCGATATATCATAAGTTATCGATGTCTATAAATCATAAGTTATCGATATCGATAAATCATACGTCATCAATATTGATAAAATTATAAGTTATCGATATCGATAAATCATAAGTTATCGATATCGATAAATCGTACGTTATCAATATTGATAAAATTATAAGTTATCGATATCGATAATTCACAAGATATCGATATCGATAAATCATAAGTTATCGATGTCGATAAATCATAAGTTATCGATATCGATAAATCATAAGTTATCGATATCGATAAATCACATGTCATCATTATCAATAAATCATATGTTACCGAAATCGATAAATCATATGTTATCGATATCGATAAATCATAAGTTATCGATAAAGCATAAGTTATCGATGTCGATAAATCATAAGTTATCGATATCACATAATCATAAGTTGTCGATGTCTATAAATCATAAGTTATCGATATCGATAAATCATACGTCATCAATATTGATAAAATTATAAGTTATCGATATCGGTAAATCATAAGTTATAGATATCGATAAATCATAAGTTATCGATATCGATAAATCATAAGTTGTCGATGTCTATAAAAAATAAGTTATCGATATCGATAAATCGTACGTTATCAATAAAGCATTAGTTATCGATGTCGATAAATCATAAGTTATCGAAATCGATAAATCATAAGTTATCGATATCGATAAATCATAAGTAATCGATATAGATAAATCATAAGTTATCGATATCAATAGATCATAAGATATCGATATCTGTAAATCATAAGTTATCGATGTCGATAAATCATAAGTTATCGATATCGATATATCATAAGTTATCGATGTCTATAAATCATAAGTTATCGATATCGATAAATCATACGTCATCAATATTGATAAAATTATAAGTTATCGATATCGGTAAATCATAAGTTATCGATATCGATAAATCGTACGTTATCAATATTGATAAAATTATAAGTTATCGATATCGATAATTCACAAGATATCGATATCGATAAATCATAAGTTATCGATGTCGATAAATCATAAGTTATCGATATCGATAAATCATAAGTTATCGATATCGATAAATCACATGTCATCATTATCAATAAATCATATGTTACCGAAATCGATAAATCATATGTTATCGATATCGATAAATCATAAGTTATCGATAAAGCATAAGTTATCGATGTCGATAAATCATAAGTTATCGATATCACATAATCATAAGTTGTCGATGTCTATAAATCATAAGTTATCGATATCGATAAATCATACGTCATCAATATTGATAAAATTATAAGTTATCGATATCGGTAAATCATAAGTTATCGATATCGATAAATCGTACGTTATCAATATTGATAAAATTATAAGTTATCGATATCGATAATTCACAAGATATCGATATCGATAAATCATAAGTTATCGATGTCGATAAATCATAAGTTATCGATATCGATAAATCATAAGTTATCGATATCGATAAATCACATGTCATCATTATCAATAAATCATATGTTACCGAAATCGATAAATCATATGTTATCGATATCGATAAATCATAAGTTATCGATAAAGCATAAGTTATCGATGTCGATAAATCATAAGTTATCGATATCACATAATCATAAGTTGTCGATGTCTATAAATCATAAGTTATCGATATCGATAAATCATACGTCATCAATATTGATAAAATTATAAGTTATCGATATCGGTAAATCATAAGTTATAGATATCGATAAATCATAAGTTATCGATATCGATAAATCATAAGTTGTCGATGTCTATAAAAAATAAGTTATCGATATCGATAAATCGTACGTTATCGATAAATCATATGTTATCGATATCGATAAATCATAAGTTATCGATATCGATAAATCATAAGTTATCGATATCGATAAATCACATGTCATCATTATCAATAAATCATATGTTATCGATAATTCATATAAGCTATCGATAAATCATAACCTACGATATCGATAAATCATAAGTTATCGATGTCGATAAATCATAAGTTATCGATATCGATAAATCACATGTCATCGATATCAATAAATCATATGTTACCGATACCGATAAATCATTTAAGTTGTCGATGTCTATAAAAAATAAGTTATCGATATCGATAGATCATACGTTATCAGTATTGATAAAATCATAAGTTCGATATCGTTAAATCATAAGTTATCGATATCGATAAATCATAAGTTATCGATATCGATAAATCATAAGTTGTCGATGTCTATAAAAAATAAGTTATCGATATCGATAAATCGTACGTTATCAATATTGATTAAATTATAAGTTATCGATATCGATAATTCATAAGATATCGATAAATCATAAGTTATCGATATCGATAAATCATAAGCTATCGATGTCTATAAATCATAAACCATATCGATAAACCATAAGTTATCGATATCGATAAATCATAAGCTATCGATGTCGATAAATCATAAACTATCGATATCGATAAATCATAAGTAGTCGACATCGATAAATCATATGTTATCGATATCGATAAATCATAAGTTATCGATAAAGCATAAGTTATCGATGTCGATAAATCATAAGTTATCGAAATCGATAAATCATAAGTTATCGATTACGATAAATCATAAGTTATCGATATCGATAATTCATAAGTTATCGATATCGATAAATCATAAGTAATCGATATAGATAAATCATAAGTTATCGATATCAATAGATCATAAGATATCGATATCTGTAAATCATAAGTTATCGATGTCGATAAATCATAAGTTATCGATATCGATATATCATAAGCTATCGATGTCGATAAATCATAAACTATCGATATCGATAAATCATAAGTAGTCGACATCGATAAATCATATGTTATCGATATCGATAAATCATAAGTTATCGATAAAGCATAAGTTATCGATGTCGATAAATCATAAGTTATCGAAATCGATAAATCATAAGTTATCGATTACGATAAATCATAAGTTATCGATATCGATAATTCATAAGTTATCGATATCGATAAATCATAAGTAATCGATATAGATAAATCATAAGTTATCGATATCAATAGATCATAAGATATCGATATCTGTAAATCATAAGTTATCGATGTCGATAAATCATAAGTTATCGATATCGATATATCATAAGTTATCGATGTCTATAAATCATAAGTTATCGATATCGATAAATCATACGTCATCAATATTGATAAAATTATAAGTTATCGATATCGGTAAATCATAAGTTATCGATATCGATAAATCATAAGTTATCGATATCGATAAATCATAAGTTGTCGATGTCTATAAAAAATAAGTTATCGATATCGATAAATCGTACGTTATCAATATTGATAAAATTATAAGTTATCGATATCGATAATTCACAAGATATCGATATCGATAAATCATAAGTTATCGATGTCGATAAATCATAAGTTATCGATATCGATAAATCATAAGTTATCGATATCGATAAATCACATGTCATCATTATCAATAAATCATATGTTACCGAAATCGATAAATCATATGTTATCGATATCGATAAATCATAAGTTATCGATAAAGCATAAGTTATCGATGTCGATAAATCATAAGTTATCGATATCACATAATCATAAGTTGTCGATGTCTATAAATCATAAGTTATCGATATCGATAAATCATACGTCATCAATATTGATAAAATTATAAGTTATCGATATCGGTAAATCATAAGTTATCGATGTCTATAAAAAATAAGTTATCGATATCGATAAATCGTACGTTATCAATAAAGCATTAGTTATCGATGTCGATAAATCATAAGTTATCGAAATCGATAAATCATAAATTATCGATATCGATAAATCATATGTTATCGATATCGATAAATCATAAGTTATCGCTATCGATAAATCATAAGTTATCGATATCGATAAATCACATGTCATCATTATCAATAAATCATATGTTACCGAAATCGATAAATCATAAGTTATCGATATCGATAAATCATAAGTTATCGATATCGATAAATCACATGTCATCATTATCAATAAATCATATGTTACCGAAATCGATAAATCATATGTTATCGATATCGATAAATCATAAGTTATCGATAAAGCACAAGTTATCGATGTCGATAAATCATAAGTTATCGATTACGATAAATCATAAGTTATCGATATCGATAATTCATAAGTTATCGATATCGATAAATCATAAGTTATCGATATCGATAAATCATAAGCTATCGATGTCTATAAATCATAAACCATATCGATAAACCATAAGTTATCGATATCGATAAATCATAAGCTATCGATGTCGATAAATCATAAACTATCGATATCGATAAATCATAAGTAGTCGACATCGATAAATCATATGTTATCGATATCGATAAATCATAAGTTATCGATAAAGCATAAGTTATCGATGTCGATAAATCATAAGTTATCGATGTCTATAAAAAATAAGTTATCGATATCGATAAATCGTACGTTATCAATAAAGCATTAGTTATCGATGTCGATAAATCATAAGTTATCGAAATCGATAAATCATAAGTTATCGATATCGATAAATCATATGTTATCGATATCGATAAATCATAAGTTATCGATATCGATAAATCATAAGTTATCGATATCGATAAATCACATGTCATCATTATCAATAAATCATATGTTATCGATAATTCATATAAGCTATCGATAAATCATAAACTAACGATATCGATAAATCATAAGTTATCGATGTCGATAAATCATAAGTTATCGATATCGATAAATCACATGTCATCGATATCAATAAATCATATGTTACCGATACCGATAAATCATTTAAGTTGTCGATGTCTATAAAAAATAAGTTATCGATATCGATAGATCATACGTTATCAGTATTGATAAAATCATAAGTTCGATATCGTTAAATCATAAGTTATCGATATCGATAAATCATAAGTTATCGATATCGATAAATCATAAGTTGTCGATGTCTATAAAAAATAAGTTATCGATATCGATAAATCGTACGTTATCAATATTGATTAAATTATAAGTTATCGATATCGATAATTCATAAGATATCGATAAATCATAAGTTATCGATATCGATAAATCATAAGCTATCGATGTCTATAAATCATAAACCATATCGATAAACCATAAGTTATCGATATCGATAAATCATAAGCTATCGATGTCGATAAATCATAAACTATCGATATCGATAAATCATAAGTAGTCGACATCGATAAATCATATGTTATCGATATCGATAAATCATAAGTTATCGATAAAGCATAAGTTATCGATGTCGATAAATCATAAGTTATCGAAATCGATAAATCATAAGTTATCGATTACGATAAATCATAAGTTATCGATATCGATAATTCATAAGTTATCGATATCGATAAATCATAAGTAATCGATATAGATAAATCATAAGTTATCGATATCAATAGATCATAAGATATCGATATCTGTAAATCATAAGTTATCGATGTCGATAAATCATAAGTTATCGATATCGATATATCATAAGCTATCGATGTCGATAAATCATAAACTATCGATATCGATAAATCATAAGTAGTCGACATCGATAAATCATATGTTATCGATATCGATAAATCATAAGTTATCGATAAAGCATAAGTTATCGATGTCGATAAATCATAAGTTATCGAAATCGATAAATCATAAGTTATCGATTACGATAAATCATAAGTTATCGATATCGATAATTCATAAGTTATCGATATCGATAAATCATAAGTAATCGATATAGATAAATCATAAGTTATCGATATCAATAGATCATAAGATATCGATATCTGTAAATCATAAGTTATCGATGTCGATAAATCATAAGTTATCGATATCGATATATCATAAGTTATCGATGTCTATAAATCATAAGTTATCGATATCGATAAATCATACGTCATCAATATTGATAAAATTATAAGTTATCGATATCGGTAAATCATAAGTTATCGATATCGATAAATCATAAGTTATCGATATCGATAAATCATAAGTTGTCGATGTCTATAAAAAATAAGTTATCGATATCGATAAATCGTACGTTATCAATATTGATAAAATTATAAGTTATCGATATCGATAATTCACAAGATATCGATATCGATAAATCATAAGTTATCGATGTCGATAAATCATAAGTTATCGATATCGATAAATCATAAGTTATCGATATCGATAAATCACATGTCATCATTATCAATAAATCATATGTTACCGAAATCGATAAATCATATGTTATCGATATCGATAAATCATAAGTTATCGATAAAGCATAAGTTATCGATGTCGATAAATCATAAGTTATCGATATCACATAATCATAAGTTGTCGATGTCTATAAATCATAAGTTATCGATATCGATAAATCATACGTCATCAATATTGATAAAATTATAAGTTATCGATATCGGTAAATCATAAGTTATCGATGTCTATAAAAAATAAGTTATCGATATCGATAAATCGTACGTTATCAATAAAGCATTAGTTATCGATGTCGATAAATCATAAGTTATCGAAATCGATAAATCATAAATTATCGATATCGATAAATCATATGTTATCGATATCGATAAATCATAAGTTATCGATATCGATAAATCACATGTCATCATTATCAATAAATCATATGTTATCGATAATTCATATAAGCTATCGATAAATCATAAACTAACGATATCGATAAATCATAAGTTATCGATGTCGATAAATCATAAGTTATCGATATCGATAAATCACATGTTATCGATATCGATAAATCATAAGTTATCGATAAAGCACAAGTTATCGATGTCGATAAATCATAAGTTATCGATTACGATAAATCATAAGTTATCGATATCGATAATTCATAAGTTATCGATATCGATAAATCATAAGTTATCGATATCGATAAATCATAAGCTATCGATGTCTATAAATCATAAACCATATCGATAAACCATAAGTTATCGATATCGATAAATCATAAGCTATCGATGTCGATAAATCATAAACTATCGATATCGATAAATCATAAGTAGTCGACATCGATAAATCATATGTTATCGATATCGATAAATCATAAGTTATCGATAAAGCATAAGTTATCGATGTCGATAAATCATAAGTTATCGATGTCTATAAAAAATAAGTTATCGATATCGATAAATCGTACGTTATCAATAAAGCATTAGTTATCGATGTCGATAAATCATAAGTTATCGAAATCGATAAATCATAAGTTATCGATATCGATAAATCATATGTTATCGATATCGATAAATCATAAGTTATCGATATCGATAAATCATAAGTTATCGATATCGATAAATCACATGTCATCATTATCAATAAATCATATGTTATCGATAATTCATATAAGCTATCGATAAATCATAAACTAACGATATCGATAAATCATAAGTTATCGATGTCGATAAATCATAAGTTATCGATATCGATAAATCACATGTCATCGATATCAATAAATCATATGTTACCGATACCGATAAATCATTTAAGTTGTCGATGTCTATAAAAAATAAGTTATCGATATCGATAGATCATACGTTATCAGTATTGATAAAATCATAAGTTCGATATCGTTAAATCATAAGTTATCGATATCGATAAATCATAAGTTATCGATATCGATAAATCATAAGTTGTCGATGTCTATAAAAAATAAGTTATCGATATCGATAAATCGTACGTTATCAATATTGATTAAATTATAAGTTATCGATATCGATAATTCATAAGATATCGATAAATCATAAGTTATCGATATCGATAAATCATAAGCTATCGATGTCTATAAATCATAAACCATATCGATAAACCATAAGTTATCGATATCGATAAATCATAAGCTATCGATGTCGATAAATCATAAACTATCGATATCGATAAATCATAAGTAGTCGACATCGATAAATCATATGTTATCGATATCGATAAATCATAAGTTATCGATAAAGCATAAGTTATCGATGTCGATAAATCATAAGTTATCGAAATCGATAAATCATAAGTTATCGATTACGATAAATCATAAGTTATCGATATCGATAATTCATAAGTTATCGATATCGATAAATCATAAGTAATCGATATAGATAAATCATAAGTTATCGATATCAATAGATCATAAGATATCGATATCTGTAAATCATAAGTTATCGATGTCGATAAATCATAAGTTATCGATATCGATATATCATAAGCTATCGATGTCGATAAATCATAAACTATCGATATCGATAAATCATAAGTAGTCGACATCGATAAATCATATGTTATCGATATCGATAAATCATAAGTTATCGATAAAGCATAAGTTATCGATGTCGATAAATCATAAGTTATCGAAATCGATAAATCATAAGTTATCGATTACGATAAATCATAAGTTATCGATATCGATAATTCATAAGTTATCGATATCGATAAATCATAAGTAATCGATATAGATAAATCATAAGTTATCGATATCAATAGATCATAAGATATCGATATCTGTAAATCATAAGTTATCGATGTCGATAAATCATAAGTTATCGATATCGATATATCATAAGTTATCGATGTCTATAAATCATAAGTTATCGATATCGATAAATCATACGTCATCAATATTGATAAAATTATAAGTTATCGATATCGGTAAATCATAAGTTATCGATATCGATAAATCATAAGTTATCGATATCGATAAATCATAAGTTGTCGATGTCTATAAAAAATAAGTTATCGATATCGATAAATCGTACGTTATCAATATTGATAAAATTATAAGTTATCGATATCGATAATTCACAAGATATCGATATCGATAAATCATAAGTTATCGATGTCGATAAATCATAAGTTATCGATATCGATAAATCATAAGTTATCGATATCGATAAATCACATGTCATCATTATCAATAAATCATATGTTACCGAAATCGATAAATCATATGTTATCGATATCGATAAATCATAAGTTATCGATAAAGCATAAGTTATCGATGTCGATAAATCATAAGTTATCGATATCACATAATCATAAGTTGTCGATGTCTATAAATCATAAGTTATCGATATCGATAAATCATACGTCATCAATATTGATAAAATTATAAGTTATCGATATCGGTAAATCATAAGTTATCGATGTCTATAAAAAATAAGTTATCGATATCGATAAATCGTACGTTATCAATAAAGCATTAGTTATCGATGTCGATAAATCATAAGTTATCGAAATCGATAAATCATAAATTATCGATATCGATAAATCATATGTTATCGATATCGATAAATCATAAGTTATCGATATCGATAAATCATAAGTTATCGATATCGATAAATCACATGTCATCATTATCAATAAATCATATGTTACCGAAATCGATAAATCATAAGTTATCGATATCGATAAATCATAAGTTATCGATATCGATAAATCACATGTCATCATTATCAATAAATCATATGTTACCGAAATCGATAAATCATATGTTATCGATATCGATAAATCATAAGTTATCGATAAAGCACAAGTTATCGATGTCGATAAATCATAAGTTATCGATTACGATAAATCATAAGTTATCGATATCGATAATTCATAAGTTATCGATATCGATAAATCATAAGTTATCGATATCGATAAATCATAAGCTATCGATGTCTATAAATCATAAACCATATCGATAAACCATAAGTTATCGATATCGATAAATCATAAGCTATCGATGTCGATAAATCATAAACTATCGATATCGATAAATCATAAGTAGTCGACATCGATAAATCATATGTTATCGATATCGATAAATCATAAGTTATCGATAAAGCATAAGTTATCGATGTCGATAAATCATAAGTTATCGATGTCTATAAAAAATAAGTTATCGATATCGATAAATCGTACGTTATCAATAAAGCATTAGTTATCGATGTCGATAAATCATAAGTTATCGAAATCGATAAATCATAAGTTATCGATATCGATAAATCATATGTTATCGATATCGATAAATCATAAGTTATCGATATCGATAAATCATAAGTTATCGATATCGATAAATCACATGTCATCATTATCAATAAATCATATGTTATCGATAATTCATATAAGCTATCGATAAATCATAAACTAACGATATCGATAAATCATAAGTTATCGATGTCGATAAATCATAAGTTATCGATATCGATAAATCACATGTCATCGATATCAATAAATCATATGTTACCGATACCGATAAATCATTTAAGTTGTCGATGTCTATAAAAAATAAGTTATCGATATCGATAGATCATACGTTATCAGTATTGATAAAATCATAAGTTCGATATCGTTAAATCATAAGTTATCGATATCGATAAATCATAAGTTATCGATATCGATAAATCATAAGTTGTCGATGTCTATAAAAAATAAGTTATCGATATCGATAAATCGTACGTTATCAATATTGATTAAATTATAAGTTATCGATATCGATAATTCATAAGATATCGATAAATCATAAGTTATCGATATCGATAAATCATAAGCTATCGATGTCTATAAATCATAAACCATATCGATAAACCATAAGTTATCGATATCGATAAATCATAAGCTATCGATGTCGATAAATCATAAACTATCGATATCGATAAATCATAAGTAGTCGACATCGATAAATCATATGTTATCGATATCGATAAATCATAAGTTATCGATAAAGCATAAGTTATCGATGTCGATAAATCATAAGTTATCGAAATCGATAAATCATAAGTTATCGATTACGATAAATCATAAGTTATCGATATCGATAATTCATAAGTTATCGATATCGATAAATCATAAGTAATCGATATAGATAAATCATAAGTTATCGATATCAATAGATCATAAGATATCGATATCTGTAAATCATAAGTTATCGATGTCGATAAATCATAAGTTATCGATATCGATATATCATAAGCTATCGATGTCGATAAATCATAAACTATCGATATCGATAAATCATAAGTAGTCGACATCGATAAATCATATGTTATCGATATCGATAAATCATAAGTTATCGATAAAGCATAAGTTATCGATGTCGATAAATCATAAGTTATCGAAATCGATAAATCATAAGTTATCGATTACGATAAATCATAAGTTATCGATATCAATAATTCATAAGTTATCGATATCGATAAATCATAAGTAATCGATATAGATAAATCATAAGTTATCGATATCAATAGATCATAAGATATCGATATCTGTAAATCATAAGTTATCGATGTCGATAAATCATAAGTTATCGATATCGATATATCATAAGTTATCGATGTCTATAAATCATAAGTTATCGATATCGATAAATCATACGTCATCAATATTGATAAAATTATAAGTTATCGATATCGGTAAATCATAAGTTATCGATATCGATAAATCATAAGTTATCGATATCGATAAATCATAAGTTGTCGATGTCTATAAAAAATAAGTTATCGATATCGATAAATCGTACGTTATCAATATTGATAAAATTATAAGTTATCGATATCGATAATTCACAAGATATCGATATCGATAAATCATAAGTTATCGATGTCGATAAATCATAAGTTATCGATATCGATAAATCATAAGTTATCGATATCGATAAATCACATGTCATCATTATCAATAAATCATATGTTACCGAAATCGATAAATCATATGTTATCGATATCGATAAATCATAAGTTATCGATAAAGCATAAGTTATCGATGTCGATAAATCATAAGTTATCGATATCACATAATCATAAGTTGTCGATGTCTATAAATCATAAGTTATCGATATCGATAAATCATACGTCATCAATATTGATAAAATTATAAGTTATCGATATCGGTAAATCATAAGTTATCGATGTCTATAAAAAATAAGTTATCGATATCGATAAATCGTACGTTATCAATAAAGCATTAGTTATCGATGTCGATAAATCATAAGTTATCGAAATCGATAAATCATAAATTATCGATATCGATAAATCATATGTTATCGATATCGATAAATCATAAGTTATCGATATCGATAAATCATAAGTTATCGATATCGATAAATCACATGTCATCATTATCAATAAATCATATGTTACCGAAATCGATAAATCATAAGTTATCGATATCGATAAATCATAAGTTATCGATATCGATAAATCACATGTCATCATTATCAATAAATCATATGTTACCGAAATCGATAAATCATATGTTATCGATATCGATAAATCATAAGTTATCGATAAAGCACAAGTTATCGATGTCGATAAATCATAAGTTATCGATTACGATAAATCATAAGTTATCGATATCGATAATTCATAAGTTATCGATATCGATAAATCATAAGTTATCGATATCGATAAATCATAAGCTATCGATGTCTATAAATCATAAACCATATCGATAAACCATAAGTTATCGATATCGATAAATCATAAGCTATCGATGTCGATAAATCATAAACTATCGATATCGATAAATCATAAGTAGTCGACATCGATAAATCATATGTTATCGATATCGATAAATCATAAGTTATCGATAAAGCATAAGTTATCGATGTCGATAAATCATAAGTTATCGATGTCTATAAAAAATAAGTTATCGATATCGATAAATCGTACGTTATCAATAAAGCATTAGTTATCGATGTCGATAAATCATAAGTTATCGAAATCGATAAATCATAAGTTATCGATATCGATAAATCATATGTTATCGATATCGATAAATCATAAGTTATCGATATCGATAAATCATAAGTTATCGATATCGATAAATCACATGTCATCATTATCAATAAATCATATGTTATCGATAATTCATATAAGCTATCGATAAATCATAAACTAACGATATCGATAAATCATAAGTTATCGATGTCGATAAATCATAAGTTATCGATATCGATAAATCACATGTCATCGATATCAATAAATCATATGTTACCGATACCGATAAATCATTTAAGTTGTCGATGTCTATAAAAAATAAGTTATCGATATCGATAGATCATACGTTATCAGTATTGATAAAATCATAAGTTCGATATCGTTAAATCATAAGTTATCGATATCGATAAATCATAAGTTATCGATATCGATAAATCATAAGTTGTCGATGTCTATAAAAAATAAGTTATCGATATCGATAAATCGTACGTTATCAATATTGATTAAATTATAAGTTATCGATATCGATAATTCATAAGATATCGATAAATCATAAGTTATCGATATCGATAAATCATAAGCTATCGATGTCTATAAATCATAAACCATATCGATAAACCATAAGTTATCGATATCGATAAATCATAAGCTATCGATGTCGATAAATCATAAACTATCGATATCGATAAATCATAAGTAGTCGACATCGATAAATCATATGTTATCGATATCGATAAATCATAAGTTATCGATAAAGCATAAGTTATCGATGTCGATAAATCATAAGTTATCGAAATCGATAAATCATAAGTTATCGATTACGATAAATCATAAGTTATCGATATCGATAATTCATAAGTTATCGATATCGATAAATCATAAGTAATCGATATAGATAAATCATAAGTTATCGATATCAATAGATCATAAGATATCGATATCTGTAAATCATAAGTTATCGATGTCGATAAATCATAAGTTATCGATATCGATATATCATAAGCTATCGATGTCGATAAATCATAAACTATCGATATCGATAAATCATAAGTAGTCGACATCGATAAATCATATGTTATCGATATCGATAAATCATAAGTTATCGATAAAGCATAAGTTATCGATGTCGATAAATCATAAGTTATCGAAATCGATAAATCATAAGTTATCGATTACGATAAATCATAAGTTATCGATATCGATAATTCATAAGTTATCGATATCGATAAATCATAAGTAATCGATATAGATAAATCATAAGTTATCGATATCAATAGATCATAAGATATCGATATCTGTAAATCATAAGTTATCGATGTCGATAAATCATAAGTTATCGATATCGATATATCATAAGTTATCGATGTCTATAAATCATAAGTTATCGATATCGATAAATCATACGTCATCAATATTGATAAAATTATAAGTTATCGATATCGGTAAATCATAAGTTATCGATATCGATAAATCATAAGTTATCGATATCGATAAATCATAAGTTGTCGATGTCTATAAAAAATAAGTTATCGATATCGATAAATCGTACGTTATCAATATTGATAAAATTATAAGTTATCGATATCGATAATTCACAAGATATCGATATCGATAAATCATAAGTTATCGATGTCGATAAATCATAAGTTATCGATATCGATAAATCATAAGTTATCGATATCGATAAATCACATGTCATCATTATCAATAAATCATATGTTACCGAAATCGATAAATCATATGTTATCGATATCGATAAATCATAAGTTATCGATAAAGCATAAGTTATCGATGTCGATAAATCATAAGTTATCGATATCACATAATCATAAGTTGTCGATGTCTATAAATCATAAGTTATCGATATCGATAAATCATACGTCATCAATATTGATAAAATTATAAGTTATCGATATCGGTAAATCATAAGTTATCGATGTCTATAAAAAATAAGTTATCGATATCGATAAATCGTACGTTATCAATAAAGCATTAGTTATCGATGTCGATAAATCATAAGTTATCGAAATCGATAAATCATAAATTATCGATATCGATAAATCATATGTTATCGATATCGATAAATCATAAGTTATCGATATCGATAAATCATAAGTTATCGATATCGATAAATCACATGTCATCATTATCAATAAATCATATGTTACCGAAATCGATAAATCATAAGTTATCGATATCGATAAATCATAAGTTATCGATATCGATAAATCACATGTCATCATTATCAATAAATCATATGTTACCGAAATCGATAAATCATATGTTATCGATATCGATAAATCATAAGTTATCGATAAAGCACAAGTTATCGATGTCGATAAATCATAAGTTATCGATTACGATAAATCATAAGTTATCGATATCGATAATTCATAAGTTATCGATATCGATAAATCATAAGTTATCGATATCGATAAATCATAAGCTATCGATGTCTATAAATCATAAACCATATCGATAAACCATAAGTTATCGATATCGATAAATCATAAGCTATCGATGTCGATAAATCATAAACTATCGATATCGATAAATCATAAGTAGTCGACATCGATAAATCATATGTTATCGATATCGATAAATCATAAGTTATCGATAAAGCATAAGTTATCGATGTCGATAAATCATAAGTTATCGAAATCGATAAATCATAAGTTATCGATTACGATAAATCATAAGTTATCGATATCGATAATTCATAAGTTATCGATATCGATAAATCATAAGTAATCGATAAAGATAAATCATAAGTTATCGATATCAATAGATCATAAGATATCGATATCTGTAAATCATAAGTTATCGATGTCGATAAATCATAAGTTATCGATATCGATATATCATAAGTTATCGATGTCTATAAATCATAAGTTATCGATATCGATAAATCATACGTCATCAATATTGATAAAATTATAAGTTATCGATATCGGTAAATCATAAGTTATCGATATCGATAAATCATAAGTTATCGATATCGATAAATCATAAGTTGTCGATGTCTATAAAAAATAAGTAATCGATATCGATAAATCGTACGTTATCAATATTGATAAAATTATAAGTTATCGATATCGATAATTCACAAGATATCGATATCGATAAATCATAAGTTATCGATATCGATAAATCATAAGTTATCGATATCGATAAATCATAAGTTATCGATATCGATAAATCACATGTCATCATTATCAATAAATCATATGTTACCGAAATCGATAAATCATATGTTATCGATATCGATAAATCATAAGTTATCGATAAAGCACAAGTTATCGATGTCGATAAATCATAAGTTATCGATATCACATAATCATAAGTTGTCGATGTCTATAAAAAATAAGTTATCGATATCGATAAATCATAAGTTATCGATATCGATAAATCATAAGTTGTCGATGTCTATAAAAAATAAGTTATCGATATCGATAAATCGTACGTTATCAATATTGATAAAATTATAAGTTATCGATATCGATAATTCATAAGATATCGATAAATCATAAGTTATCGATATCGATAATTCATAAGTTATCGATATCAATAAATCATAAGTTATCGATATCGATAAATCATAAGTTATCGATATCGATAAATCACATGTCATCATTATCAATAAATCATATGTTATCGATATCGATAAATCATAAGCTATCGATAAAGCATAAGTTATCGAGGTCGATAAATCATTAGTTATCGATAAAGCATAAGTTATCGAGGTCGATAAATCATAAGTTATCGGTATCGATAAATCATAAGCTATCGATGTCGATAAATCATAAGCTATCGATATCGATAAATCATAAGTTATCGATATCGATAAATCATAAGTTACCGATATTGATAAAATTAAAAGTTATCGATATCAATAAATCATAAGTTTTCGATATCCATAAATCACATAAGCTATTGATTAATCATAAACTATCGATATCGATAAATCATACGTTATCAATATTGATAAAATTTTAAGTTATCGATATCGATAATTCATAAGTTATCGAAATCGATAAATCATAATTTATCGATAAAGCATAAGTTATTGATGTCGATAAATCATAAGTTATCGATATCACATAATCATAAGTTATCGATATCGATAAATCATACGTTGCCGATATCGATAAATCATAAGCTATCGATGTCGATAAATCATAAGCTATCGATATCGATAAATCATAAGTTATCGATGTCTATAAATCATAAGTTATCGATATCGGTAATTCATAAGTTACCGATATCGATAAATCATAAGTAATCGATATAGATAAATCATAAGTTATCGATATCGATAATTCATATAAGCTATCGATAAATCATAAACTAACGATATCGATAAATCATAAGTTATCGATATCGATAAATCATAAGTTATCGATATCGATAAATCACATGTCATCGATATCAATAAATCATATGTTACCGATACCGATAAATCATTTAAGTTGTCGATGTCTATAAAAAATAAGTTATCGATATCGATAGATCATACGTTATCAGTATTGATAAAATCATAAGTTCGATATCGTTAAATCATAAGTTATCGATATCGATAAATCATAAGTTATCGATATCGATAAATCATAAGTTGTCGATGTCTATAAAAAATAAGTTATCGATATCGATAAATCGTACGTTATCAATATTGATTAAATTATAAGTTATCGATATCGATAATTCATAAGATATCGATAAATCATAAGTTATCGATATCGATAAATCATAAGCTATCGATGTCTATAAATCATAAACCATATCGATAAACCATAAGTTATCGATATCGATAAATCATAAGCTATCGATGTCGATAAATCATAAACTATCGATATCGATAAATCATAAGTAGTCGACATCGATAAATCATATGTTATCGATATCGATAAATCATAAGTTATCGATAAAGCATAAGTTATCGATGTCGATAAATCATAAGTTATCGAAATCGATAAATCATAAGTTATCGATTACGATAAATCATAAGTTATCGATATCGATAATTCATAAGTTATCGATATCGATAAATCATAAGTAATCGATATAGATAAATCATAAGTTATCGATATCAATAGATCATAAGATATCGATATCTGTAAATCATAAGTTATCGATGTCGATAAATCATAAGTTATCGATATCGATATATCATAAGTTATCGATGTCTATAAATCATAAGTTATCGATATCGATAAATCATACGTCATCAATATTGATAAAATTATAAGTTATCGATATCGGTAAATCATAAGTTATCGATATCGATAAATCATAAGTTATCGATATCGATAAATCATAAGTTGTCGATGTCTATAAAAAATAAGTTATCGATATCGATAAATCGTACGTTATCAATATTGATAAAATTATAAGTTATCGATATCGATAATTCACAAGATATCGATATCGATAAATCATAAGTTATCGATATCGATAAATCATAAGTTATCGATATCGATAAATCATAAGTTATCGATATCGATAAATCACATGTCATCATTATCAATAAATCATATGTTACCGAAATCGATAAATCATATGTTATCGATATCGATAAATCATAAGTTATCGATAAAGCACAAGTTATCGATGTCGATAAATCATAAGTTATCGATATCGATAAATCATAAGTTATCGATGTCTATAAAAAATAAGTTATCGATATCGATAAATCATAAGTTATCGATATCGATAAATCATAAGTTGTCGATGTCTATAAAAAATAAGTTATCGATATCGATAAATCGTACGTTATCAATATTGATAAAATTATAAGTTATCGATATCGATAATTCATAAGATATCGATAAATCATAAGTTATCGATATCGATAATTCATAAGTTATCGATATCAATAAATCATAAGTTATCGATATCGATAAATCATAAGTTATCGATATCGATAAATCACATGTCATCATTATCAATAAATCATATGTTACCGATATCGATAAATCATAAGTTATCGATATCGATAAATCATAAGCTATCGATAAAGCATAAGTTATCGAGGTCGATAAATCATTAGTTATCGATAAAGCATAAGTTATCGAGGTCGATAAATCATAAGTTATCGGTATCGATAAATCATAAGCTATCGATGTCGATAAATCATAAGCTATCGATATCGATAAATCATAAGTTATCGATATCGATAAATCATAAGTTACCGATATTGATAAAATTAAAAGTTATCGATATCAATAAATCATAAGTTTTCGATATCCATAAATCACATAAGCTATTGATTAATCATAAACTATCGATATCGATAAATCATAAGTTGTCGATGTCTATAAAAAATAAGTTATCGATATCGATAAATCATACGTTATCAATATTGATAAAATTTTAAGTTATCGATATCGATAATTCATAAGTTATCGAAATCGATAAATCATAATTTATCGATAAAGCATAAGTTATTGATGTCGATAAATCATAAGTTATCGATATCACATAATCATAAGTTATCGATATCGATAAATCATACGTTGCCGATATCGATAAATCATAAGCTATCGATGTCGATAAATCATAAGCTATCGATATCGATAAATCATAAGTTATCGATGTCTATAAATCATAAGTTATCGATATCGGTAATTCATAAGTTACCGATATCGATAAATCATAAGTAATCGATATAGATAAATCATAAGTTATCGATATCGATAATTCATATAAGCTATCGATAAATCATAAACTAACGATATCGATAAATCATAAGTTATCGATATCGATAAATCATAAGTTATCGATATCGATAAATCACATGTCATCGATATCAATAAATCATATGTTACCGATACCGATAAATCATTTAAGTTGTCGATGTCTATAAAAAATAAGTTATCGATATCGATAGATCATACGTTATCAGTATTGATAAAATCATAAGTTCGATATCGTTAAATCATAAGTTATCGATATCGATAAATCATAAGTTATCGATATCGATAAATCATAAGTTGTCGATGTCTATAAAAAATAAGTTATCGATATCGATAAATCGTACGTTATCAATATTGATTAAATTATAAGTTATCGATATCGATAATTCATAAGATATCGATAAATCATAAGTTATCGATATCGATAAATCATAAGCTATCGATGTCTATAAATCATAAACCATATCGATAAACCATAAGTTATCGATATCGATAAATCATAAGCTATCGATGTCGATAAATCATAAACTATCGATATCGATAAATCATAAGTAGTCGACATCGATAAATCATATGTTATCGATATCGATAAATCATAAGTTATCGATAAAGCATAAGTTATCGATGTCGATAAATCATAAGTTATCGAAATCGATAAATCATAAGTTATCGATTACGATAAATCATAAGTTATCGATATCGATAATTCATAAGTTATCGATATCGATAAATCATAAGTAATCGATATAGATAAATCATAAGTTATCGATATCAATAGATCATAAGATATCGATATCTGTAAATCATAAGTTATCGATGTCGATAAATCATAA
Organism: Hoplodrina ambigua; assembly: GCA_949774945.1. Classification (NCBI taxonomy): domain Eukaryota; kingdom Metazoa; phylum Arthropoda; class Insecta; order Lepidoptera; family Noctuidae; genus Hoplodrina; species Hoplodrina ambigua. The sequence goes on from OX458989.1 coordinate 10,203,174, forward strand.
GTTATCGATATCGATATATCATAAGTTATCGATGTCTATAAATCATAAGTAATCGATATCGATAAATCATACGTCATCAATATTGATAAAATTATAAGTTATCGATATCGGTAAATCATAAGTTATCGATATCGATAAATCATAAGTTATCGATATCGGTAAATCATAAGTTGTCGATGTCTATAAAAAATAAGTTATCGATATCGATAAATCGTACGTTATCAATATTGATAAAATTATAAGTTATCGATATCGATAATTCACAAGATATCGATATCGATAAATCATAAGTTATCGATGTCGATAAATCATAAGTTATCGATATCGATAAATCATAAGTTATCGATATCGATAAATCACATGTCATCATTATCAATAAATCATATGTTACCGAAATCGATAAATCATATGTTATCGATATCGATAAATCATAAGTTATCGATAAAGCATAAGTTAGCGATGTCGATAAATCATAAGTTATCGATATCACATAATCATAAGTTGTCGATGTCTATAAATCATAAGTTATCGATATCGATTAATCATACGTCATCAATATTGATAAAATTATAAGTTATCGATATCGGTAAATCATAAGTTATCGATATCGATAAATCATAAGTTATCGATATCGATAAATCATAAGTTGTCGATGTCTATAAAAAATAAGTTATCGATATCGATAAATCGTACGTTATCAATAAAGCATTAGTTATCGATGTCGATAAATCATAAGTTATCGAAATCGATAAATCATAAGTTATCGATATCGATAAATCATATGTTATCAATATCGATAAATCATAAGTTATCGATATCGATAAATCATAAGTTATCGATATCGATAAATCACATGTCATCATTATCAATAAATCATATGTTACCGAAATCGATAAATCATAAGTTATCGATATCGATAAATCATAAGTTATCGATATCGATAAATCGTACGTTATCAATATTGATTAAATTATAAGTTATCGATATCGATAATTCATAAGATATCGATAAATCATAAGTTATCGATATCGATAAATCATAAGCTATCGATGTCTATAAATCATAAACCATATCGATAAACCATAAGTTATCGATATCGATAAATCATAAGCTATCGATGTCGATAAATCATAAACTATCGATATCGATAAATCATAAGTAGTCGACATCGATAAATCATATGTTATCGATATCGATAAATCATAAGTTATCGATAAAGCATAAGTTATCGATGTCGATAAATCATAAGTTATCGAAATCGATAAATCATAAGTTATCGATTACGATAAATCATAAGTTATCGATATCGATAATTCATAAGTTATCGATATCGATAAATCATAAGTAATCGATATAGATAAATCATAAGTTATCGATATCAATAGATCATAAGATATCGATATCTGTAAATCATAAGTTATCGATGTCGATAAATCATAAGTTATCGATATCGATATATCATAAGTTATCGATGTCTATAAATCATAAGTAATCGATATCGATAAATCATACGTCATCAATATTGATAAAATTATAAGTTATCGATATCGGTAAATCATAAGTTATCGATATCGATAAATCATAAGTTATCGATATCGGTAAATCATAAGTTGTCGATGTCTATAAAAAATAAGTTATCGATATCGATAAATCGTACGTTATCAATATTGATAAAATTATAAGTTATCGATATCGATAATTCACAAGATATCGATATCGATAAATCATAAGTTATCGATGTCGATAAATCATAAGTTATCGATATCGATAAATCATAAGTTATCGATATCGATAAATCACATGTCATCATTATCAATAAATCATATGTTACCGAAATCGATAAATCATATGTTATCGATATCGATAAATCATAAGTTATCGATATCGATAAATCATAAGTTGTCGATGTCTATAAAAAATAAGTTATCGATATCGATAAATCGTACGTTATCAATAAAGCATTAGTTATCGATGTCGATAAATCATAAGTTATCGAAATCGATAAATCATAAGTTATCGATATCGATAAATCATATGTTATCGATATCGATAAATCATAAGTTATCGATATCGATAAATCATAAGTTATCGATATCGATAAATCACATGTCATCATTATCAATAAATCATATGTTACCGAAATCGATAAATCATAAGTTATCGATATCGATAAATCATAAGTTATCGATATCGATAAATCACATGTCATCATTATCAATAAATCATATGTTACCGAAATCGATAAATCATATGTTATCGATATCGATAAATCATAAGTTATCGATAAAGCACAAGTTATCGATGTCGATAAATCATAAGTTATCGATATCATATAATCATAAGTTGTCGATGTCTATAAAAAATAAGTTATCGATATCGATAAATCATAAGTTATCGATATCGATAAATCATAAGTTATCGATATCGATAAATCATAAGTTATCGATATCGACAAATCATAAGTTGTCGATATCGATAAATCATAAGTTATCGATATCGATAAATCATAAGTTATCGATATCGATAAATCATACGTTATCAATATTGATAAAATTATAAGTAATCGATATGATAAATCATAAGTTATCGATATCGATAAATCATAAGCTATCGAAATCTATAAATCATAAGTTATCGATGTCGATAAATCATCAGTTATCGATATCGATATATCATAAGTTATCGATGTCTATAAATCATAAGTCATCGATATCGATAAATCATAAGTTATCGATATTTATAAAACATAAGTTACCGATATCGATAAATCATAAGTTATCGATATCACATAATCATAAGTTATCGATATCGATAAATCACATAAGCTATCAATAAATCATAAACTATCGATATCGATAAATCATAAGTAGTCGACATCGATAAATCATATCTTATCGATATCAATAAATCATATGTTACCGATATCGATAAATCATAAGTTATCGATATCGATAAATCATAAGCTATCGATGTCGATAAACAATAAACTATCGATATCGTTAAATCATAAGTAGTCGACATCGATAAATCATATCTTATCGATATCGATAAATCATAAGTTATCGATATCACATAATCATAAGTTGTCGATGTCTATAAAAAATAAGTTATCGATATCGATAAATCATAAGTTATCGATATCGATAAATCATAAGTTGTCGATGTCTATAAAAAATAAGTTATCGATATCGATAAATCGTACGTTATCAATATTGATAAAATTATAAGTTATCGATATCGATAATTCATAAGATATCGATAAATCATAAGTTATCGATATCGATAATTCATAAGTTATCGATATCGATAAATCATAAGTTATCGATATCGATAAATCATAAGTTATCGATATCGATAAATCACATGTCATCATTATCAATAAATCATATGTTACCGATATCGATAAATCATAAGTTATCGATATCGATAAATCATAAGCTATCGATGTCTATAAATCATAAGTTGTCGATGTCTATAAAAAATAAGTTATCGATAAATCATACGTTATCAATATTGATAAAATTATAAGATATCGATATCGATAATTCATAAGTTATCGATATCGATAAATCATAAGTTATCGATATCGATAAATCATAAGTTATCGATATCGACAAATCATAAGTTGTCGATATCGATAAATCATAAGTTATCGATATCGATAAATCATAAGTTATCGATATCGATAAATCATACGTTATCAATATTGATAAAATTATAAGTAATCGATATGATAAATCATAAGTTATCGATATCGATAAATCATAAGCTATCGATATCTATAAATCATAAGTTATCGATGTCGATAAATCATCAGTTATCGATATCGATATATCATAAGTTATCGATGTCTATAAATCATAAGTTGTCGATATCGATAAATCATAAGTTATCGATATATATAAATCATAAGTTACCGATATCGATAAATCATAAGTTATCGATATCACATAATCATAAGTTATCGATATCTATAAATCACATAAGCTATCAATAAATCATAAACTATCGATATCGATAAATCATAAGTAGTCGACATCGATAAATCATATCTCATCGATATCAATAAATCATATGTTACCGATATCGATAAATCATAAGTTATCGATATCGATAAATCATAAGCTATCGATGTCGATAAACAATAATCTATCGATATCGTTAAATCATAAGTAGTCGACATCGACAAATCATAACTTATCGATATCGATAAATCATAAGTTATCGATATCTATAAATCATAAGTTACCGATATCGATAAATCATAAGTTATCGATATCACATAATCATAAGTTATCGATATCGATAAATCATAAGTTATCGATATCGATAAATCATAAGTTATCGATATAAGTCATTGATATCGATAAATCATAAGTTATCGAAATCGATAACTTATAATTTTATCAAAATTGATAACGTATGATTTATCGATATCGATAACTTATGATTTATCGATATCAATGACTTATATCGATAACTTATGATTTATCGATATCGATAACTTATGATTTATCGATAGCGATAACTTATAATTTTATCAATATTGGTAACGTATGATTTGTCGATATCGATAACTTATGATTTATCGATATCGATAACTTTTGATTCATATATATCGACAACTTATGATTTATCGATATCGATAACTTATGATTATGTGATATCGATAACTTATGATTTATCAACATCGATAACTTATGATTTATAGATATCGATAACTTATGATTTATCGATATCGATAACTTATTATTTATCGATATCGATAACTTATGATTTATAGACATCGATAACTTATGATTTATCGATATCGATAACTTATGATTTATAGACATCGATAACTTATGATTTATCGATATCGATAACTTATGATTAATCGATACCGATAGCTTATAATTTATCGATAGCTTATGTGATTTATCGATATCCATAACTTGTCAATTATCAAAATCGAGAACTTATGATTTATCGATATTGATAGTTTATGATTTATCGATAGCTTATGTGATTTATCGATATCGATAACTTATGATTTATTTATATCGATTACTTATGATTTATCGATATCGATAACTTATAATTTTATCAATATTGATGACGTATGATTTATCGATATCGACAACTTATGATTTATCGATATCGATAACCTATAATTTATCGATATCGATAACTTATTATTTATGGATAACTTATTATTTATTGATATTTATAACTTATGTTTCATCGATATCGGTTACTTATGATTTATCGATAACTTACCATTTATCGATATCGATAACTTCGACGACGACTGACATAGACTTCGACTACGACTGACGTAGACATCGACTACGACTAACGTAGACTTCGACTACGAGTGACGTAGACTTCGACTACGACTGACGTGGACTTCGACTACGACTGACGTAGACTTCGACTTTGACTACGACTGACGTAGACTTCGACTACGACTGACGAAGACTTCGACTACGAGTGACGTAGACTTCGACTACGAGTGACGAAGACTTCGACTATGACTGTCGTAGACTTCCACTACGACTGTCGTTCACTTCGACTACGACTGACTTCGACTTCGACTACGACTGACGTAGACTTCGACTACGAGTGACGAAGACTTCGACTACGAGTGACGAAGACTTCGACTACGAGTGACGTATACTTCTACTACGTGTGACGAAGACTTCGACTACGTGTGACGAAGACTTCGACTACGACTGACGTACACTTCGACTACGAGTGACGTAGACTTCGATTACGAGTGACGAAGACTTCGACTACGACTGACGTAGACTTCGACTACGACTGACGAAGACTTCGACTACGAGTGACGTAGACTTCGACTACGAGTGACGAAGACTTCGACTACGAGTGACGTAGACTTTGACTACGAGGGACGTAGACTTCGACTACGAGTGACGAAGACTTCGACTACGACTGACGTAGACTTCGACTACGAGTGTAGCGGACTTCGACTACGAGTGACGTAGACTTCGACTACGAGTGACGAAGACTTCGACTACGACTGTCGTAGATTTCGACTACGAGTGACGAAGACTTCGACTTTGACTACGACTGACGTAGACTTCGACTATGACTGTCGTAGACATCGACTACGACTGTCGTAGACTTCGACTGCGACTGACTTCGACTTCGACTACGACTGACGTAGACTTCGACTACGAGTGACGAAGACTTCGACTACGAGTGACGTATACTTCTACTACGTGTGACGAAGACTTCGACTACGTGTGACGAAGACTTCGACTACGACTGACGTACACTTCGACTACGAGTGACGTAGACTTCGATTACGAGTGACGAAGACTTCGACTACGACTGACGTAGACTTCGACTACGACTGTCGTAGACTTCGACTACGACTGTCGTAGACTTCGACTACGACTGACGTAGACTTCGACTTCGACTACGACTGACGTAGACTTCGACTACGAGTGACGAAGACTTCGACTACGAGTGACGTACACTTCGACTACGAGTGACGTAGACTTCGACTACGACTGACGTGGACTTCGACTACGACTGACGTAGACTTCGACTACGACTGACGTAGACTTTGACTACGAGTGACGTATACTTCGACTACGACTAACGTAGACTTCGACTACGAAAGATGAATACTTCGACTACGAGTGTCGTAAACTTCGACTACGAGTGAAGTAGACTTCGTCTACGAGTGACGTAGACTTCGACTACGACTGACGTAGACTTCGACTACGAAAGATGAATACTTCGACTACGAGTGTCGTAAACTTCGACTACGAGTGACGTAGACTTCGTCTACGAGTGACGTAGACTTCGACTACGACTGACGTAGACTTCGACTACGACTGACGTAGACATCGACTACGACTAACGTAGACTTCGACTACGAGTGACGAAGACTTCGACTACGACTGACGAACACTTCGACTACGAGTGACGTAGACTTCGATTACGAGTGACGTAGACTTCATCTACGAGTGACGTAGACTTTGACTACGAGTGACGTATACTTCGACTACGACTAACGTAGACTTCGACTACGAAAGATGAATACTTCGACTACGAGTGTCGTAAACTTCGACTACGAGTGACGTAGACTTCGTCTACGAGTGACGTAGACTTCGACTACGAGTGACGTATACTTCGACTACGACTGACGTAGACTTCGACTACGAGTGACGTAGACTTCGACTACGAGTGTCGTAAACTTCGACTACGAGTGACGTATACTTCGACTACGACTGACGTAGACTTCGACTACGACTAACGTACACTTCGACTACGAGTGTCATAAACTTCGACTACGAGTGACGTAGACTTCGTCTACGAGTGACGTAGACTTCGACTACGAGTGACGTATACTTCGACTACGACTGACGTAGACTTCGACTACGAGTGTCATAAACTTCGACTACGAGTGACGTAGACTTCGTCTACGAGTGACGTAGACTTCGACTACGAGTGACGTAGACTTCGTCTACGAGTGACGTAGACTTCGACTACGAGTGACGTATACTTCGACTACGACTGACGTAGACTTCGACTACGAGTGACGTAGACTTCGACTACGAGTGTCGTAAACTTCGACTACGAGTGACGTATACTTCGACTACGACTGACGTAGACTTCGACTACGACTAACGTACACTTCGACTACGAGTGTCATAAACTTCGACTACGAGTGACGTAGACTTCGTCTACGAGTGACGTAGACTTCGATTACGAGTGACGTATACTTCGACTACGACTGACGTAGACTTCGACTACGAGTGTCATAAACTTCGACTACGAGTGACGTAGACTTCGTCTACGAGTGACGTAGACTTCGACTACGAGTGACGTAGACTTCGTCTACGAGTGACGTAGACTTCGACTACGAGTGACGTATACTTCGACTACGACTGACGTAGACTTCGACTACTACGAACGTACACTTCGACTACGAGTGTCATAAACTTCGACTACGAGTGACGTAGACTTCGACTACGAGTGACGTATACTTCGACTACGAGTGTCATAAACTTCGACTACGAGTGACGTAGACTTCGTCTACGAGTGTCATAAACTTCGACTACGAGTGACGTAGACTTCGACTACGACTAACGTACACTTCGACTACGAGTGTCATAAACTTCGACTACGAGTGACGTAGACTTCGTCTACGAGTGACGTAGACTTCGACTACGAGTGACGTATACTTCGACTACGACTGACGTAGACTTCGACTACGAGTGTCATAAACTTCGACTACGAGTGACGTAGACTTCGTCTACGAGTGTCATAAACTTCGACTACGAGTGACGTAGACTTCGTCTACGAGTGACGTAGACTTTGACTACGAGTGACGTATACTTCGACTACGACTGACGTAGACTTCGACTACGAAAAATGAAAACTTCGACTACGAGTGACGAATACTTCGACTACTAGTGTCGTAAACTTCGACTACGACTGACGTAGACTTCGAATACGAGTGTCATAAACTTCGACTACGAGTGACGTAGACTTCGTCTACGAGTGACGTAGTCTTCGACTACGAGTGAAGTATACTTCGACTACGACTGACGTATACTTCGACTACGACTGACGTAGACTTCGGCTACGACTGACGTAGATTTCAACTACAACTGACGTAGACTTCGACTACGACTGACGTAGACTTCGACTACGAGTGACGTAGACTTCGACTACGAGTGACGTAGACTTCGTCTACAAGTGACGTGGACTTCGACTACGAGTGACGCATACTTCGACTACGACTGACGTAGACTTCGACTACGAAAAATGAAGACTTCGACTACGACTGACGTATACTTCGACTACGGCTGACGTAGACTTCGACTACGACTAACGTACACTTCGACTACGAGTGACGAAGACTTCGACTACGACTGACGAACACTTCGACTACGAGTGACGTAGACTTCGATTACGAGTGACGTAGACTTCATCTACGAGTGACGTAGACTTTGACTACGAGTGACGTATACTTCGACTACGACTAACGTAGACTTCGACTACGAAAGATGAATACTTCGACTACGAGTGTCGTAAACTTCGACTACGAGTGACGTAGACTTCGTCTACGAGTGACGTAGACTTCGACTACGAGTGACGTATACTTCGACTACGACTGACGTAGACTTCGACTACGAGTGACGTAGACTTCGACTACGAGTGTCGTAAACTTCGACTACGAGTGACGTATACTTCGACTACGACTGACGTAGACTTCGACTACGACTAACGTACACTTCGACTACGAGTGTCATAAACTTCGACTACGAGTGACGTAGACTTCGTCTACGAGTGACGTAGACTTCGACTACGAGTGACGTATACTTCGACTACGACTGACGTAGACTTCGACTACGAGTGTCATAAACTTCGACTACGAGTGACGTAGACTTCGTCTACGAGTGACGTAGACTTCGACTACGAGTGACGTAGACTTCGTCTACGAGTGACGTAGACTTCGACTACGAGTGACGTATACTTCGACTACGACTGACGTAGACTTCGACTACTACGAACGTACACTTCGACTACGAGTGTCATAAACTTCGACTACGAGTGACGTAGACTTCGACTACGAGTGACGTATACTTCGACTACGAGTGTCATAAACTTCGACTACGAGTGACGTAGACTTCGTCTACGAGTGTCATAAACTTCGACTACGAGTGACGTAGACTTCGACTACGACTAACGTACACTTCGACTACCGCGAGTGTCATAAACTTCGACTACGAGTGACGTAGACTTCGTCTACGAGTGACGTAGACTTCGACTACGAGTAACGTATACTTCGACTACGACTGACGTAGACTTCGACTACGAGTGTCATAAACTTCGACTACGAGTGACGTAGACTTCGTCTACGAGTGTCATAAACTTCGACTACGAGTGACGTAGACTTCGTCTACGAGTGACGTAGACTTCGACTACGACTGACGTAGACTTCGACTACGAAAAATGAAAACTTCGACTACGAGTGACGAATACTTCGACTACTAGTGTCGTAAACTTCGACTACGACTGACGTAGACTTCGAATACGAGTGTCATAAACTTCGACTACGAGTGACGTAGACTTCGTCTACGAGTGACGTAGTCTTCGACTACGAGTGAAGTATACTTCGACTACGACTAACGTATACTTCGACTACGACTGACGTAGACTTCGGCTACGACTGACGTAGATTTCAACTACAACTGACGTAGACTTCGACTACGACTGACGTAGACTTCGACTACGAGTGACGTAGACTTCGACTACGAGTGACGTAGACTTCGTCTACGAGTGACGTGGACTTCGACTACGAGTGACGCATACTTCGACTACGACTGACGTAGACTTCGACTACGAAAAATGAAGACTTCGACTACGACTGACGTATACTTCGACTACGGCTGACGTAGACTTCGACTACGACTAACGTACACTTCGACTACGAGTGTCATAAACTTCGACTACGAGTGACGTAGACTTCGACTACGACTGACGTAGACTTCGACTACGAAAAATGAAGACTTCGCCTACGACTGACGTATACTTCGACTACGACTAACATAGACTTCGACTACGAAAGATGAATACTTTGACTACGAGTGTCGTAAACTTCGACTACGAGTGACGTAGACTTCGACTACGACTGACGTAGACTTCGACTACGAAAAATGAAGACTTCGACTACGACTGACGTATACTTCGACTACGACTAACATAGACTTCGACTACGAAAGATGAATACTTTGACTACGAGTGTCGTAAACTTCGACTACAACTGACGTAGACTTCGACTACGACTGACGAAGACTTCGACTACGACTGACGTACACTTCGACTACGAGTGACGTAGACTTCGATTACGAGTGACGAAGACTTCGACTACGACTGACGTAGACTTCGACTACGACTGTCGTAGACTTCGACTACGACTGTCGTAGACTTCGACTACGATTGACGTGGACTTCGAATACGACTGACGTAGACTTCGACTTCGACTACGACTGACGTAGACTTCGACTACGAGTGACGAAGACTTCGACTACGAGTGACGTACACTTCGACTACGAGTGACGTAGACTTCGACTACGACTGACGTGGACTTCGACTAGGACTGACGTAGACTTCGACTACGACTGACGTAGACATCGACTACGACTAACGTAGACTTCGACTACGAGTGACGTAGACTTCGACTACGACTGTCGTAGACTTCGACTACGACTGTCGTAGACTTCGACTACGAGTGACGAAGACTTCGACTACGAGTGACGTAGACTTTGACTACGAGTGACGTATACTTCGACTACGACTAACGTAGACTTCGACTACGAAAGATGAATACTTCGACTACGAGTGTCGTAAACTTCGACTACGAGTGACGTAGACTTCGTCTACGAGTGACGTAGACTTCGACTACGAGTGACGTATACTTCGACTACGACTGACGTAGACTTCGACTACGAGTGACGTAGACTTCGACTACGAGTGTCGTAAACTTCGACTACGAGTGACGTATACTTCGACTACGACTGACGTAGACTTCGACTACGACTAACGTACACTTCGACTACGAGTGTCATAAACTTCGACTACGAGTGACGTAGACTTCGTCTACGAGTGACGTAGACTTCGACTACGAGTGACGTATACTTCGACTACGACTGACGTAGACTTCGACTACGAGTGTCATAAACTTCGACTACGAGTGACGTAGACTTCGTCTACGAGTGACGTAGACTTCGACTACGAGTGACGTAGACTTCGTCTACGAGTGACGTAGACTTCGACTACGAGTGACGTATACTTCGACTACGACTGACGTAGACTTCGACTACTACGAACGTACACTTCGACTACGAGTGTCATAAACTTCGACCACGAGTGACGTAGACTTCGACTACGAGTGACGTATACTTCGACTACGAGTGTCATAAACTTCGACTACGAGTGACGTAGACTTCGTCTACGAGTGTCATAAACTTCGACTACGAGTGACGTAGACTTCGACTACGACTAACGTACACTTCGACTACGAGTGTCATAAACTTCGACTACGAGTGACGTAGACTTCGTCTACGAGTGACGTAGACTTCGACTACGAGTGACGTATACTTCGACTACGACTGACGTAGACTTCGACTACGAGTGTCATAAACTTCGACTACGAGTGACGTAGACTTCGTCTACGAGTGTCATAAACTTCGACTACGAGTGACGTAGACTTCGTCTACGAGTGACGTAGACTTTGACTACGAGTGACGTATACTTCGACTACGACTGACGTAGACTTCGACTACGAAAAATGAAAACTTCGACTACGAGTGACGAATACTTCGACTACTAGTGTCGTAAACTTCGACTACGACTGACGTAGACTTCGAATACGAGTGTCATAAACTTCGACTACGAGTGACGTAGACTTCGTCTACGAGTGACGTAGTCTTCGACTACGAGTGAAGTATACTTCGACTACGACTAACGTATACTTCGACTACGACTGACGTAGACTTCGGCTACGACTGACGTAGATTTCAACTACAACTGACGTAGACTTCGACTACGACTGACGTAGACTTCGACTACGAGTGACGTAGACTTCGACTACGAGTGACGTAGACTTCGTCTACGAGTGACGTGGACTTCGACTACGAGTGACGCATACTTCGACTACGACTGACGTAGACTTCGACTACGAAAAATGAAGACTTCGACTACGACTGACGTATACTTCGACTACGGCTGACGTAGACTTCGACTACGACTAACGTACACTTCGACTACGAGTGTCATAAACTTCGACTACGAGTGACGTAGACTTCGACTACGACTGACGTAGACTTCGACTACGAAAAATGAAGACTTCGCCTACGACTGACGTATACTTCGACTACGACTAACATAGACTTCGACTACGAAAGATGAATACTTTGACTACGAGTGTCGTAAACTTCGACTACGAGTGACGTAGACTTCGACTACGACTGACGTAGACTTCGACTACGAAAAATGAAGACTTCGACTACGACTGACGTATACTTCGACTACGACTAACATAGACTTCGACTACGAAAGATGAATACTTTGACTACGAGTGTCGTAAACTTCGACTACAACTGACGTAGACTTCGACTACGACTGACGAAGACTTCGACTACGACTGACGTACACTTCGACTACGAGTGACGTAGACTTCGATTACGAGTGACGAAGACTTCGACTACGACTGACGTAGACTTCGACTACGACTGTCGTAGACTTCGACTACGACTGTCGTAGACTTCGACTACGACTGACGTGGACTTCGAATACGACTGACGTAGACTTCGACTACGACTGTCGTAGACTTCGACTACGACTGTCGTAGACTTCGACTACGAGTGACGAAGACTTCGACTACGAGTGACGTAGACTTTGACTACGAGGGACGTAGACTTCGACTACGAGTGACGAAGACTTCGACTACGACTGACGTAGACTTCGACTACGAGTGTAGCGGACTTCGACTACGAGTGACGTACACTTCGACTACGAGTGACGTAGACTTCGACTACGACTGACGTGGACTTCGACTACGACTGACGTAGACTTCGACTACGACTGACGTAGACTTTGACTACGAGTGACGTATACTTCGACTACGACTAACGTAGACTTTGACTACGAGTGACGTATACTTCGACTACGACTAACGTAGACTTCGACTACGAAAGATGAATACTTCGACTACGAGTGTCGTAAACTTCGACTACGAGTGACGTAGACTTCGTCTACGAGTGACGTAGACTTCGACTACGAGTGACGTATACTTCGACTACGACTGACGTAGACTTCGACTACGAGTGACGTAGACTTCGACTACGAGTGTCGTAAACTTCGACTACGAGTGACGTATACTTCGACTACGACTGACGTAGACTTTGACTACGAGTGTCGTAAACTTCGACTACGAGTGACGTATACTTCGACTACGACTGACGTAGACTTCGCCTGCGACTGACGTAGACTTCGACTACGAAAAATGAAGACTTCGACTACGACTGACGTATACTTCGACTACGGCTGACGTAGACTTCGACTACGACTAACGTACACTTCGACTACGAGTGTCATAAACTTCGACTACGAGTGACGTAGACTTCGTCTACGAGTGACGTAGACTTCGACTACGAGTGACGTATACTTCGACTACGACTGACGTAGACTTCGACTACGAGTGTCATAAACTTCGACTACGAGTGACGTAGACTTCGTCTACGAGTGACGTAGTCTTCGACTACGAGTGAAGTATACTTCGACTACGACTGACGTATACTTCGACTACGACTGACGTAGACTTCGGCTACGACTGACGTAGATTTCAACTACAACTGACGTAGACTTCGACTACGACTGACGTAGACTTCGACTACGAGTGACGTAGACTTCGACTACGAGTGACGTAGACTTCGTCTACGAGTTACGTGGACTTCGACTACGAGTGACGTAGACTTCGACTACGAGTGACGTAGACTTCGTCTACGAGTGACGTGGACTTCGACTACGAGTGACGTATACTTCGACTACGACTGACGTAGACTTCGACTACGAAAAATGAAGACTTCGACTACGACTGACGTATACTTCGACTACGGCTGACGTAGACTTCGACTACGACTAACGTACACTTCGACTACGAGTGTCATAAACTTCGACTACGAGTGACGTAGACTTCGACTACGACTGACGTAGACTTCGACTACGAAAAATGAAGACTTCGACTACGACTGACGTATACTTCGACTACGACTGACGTAGATTTCAACTACAACTGACGTAGACTTCGACTACGACTGACGTAGACTTCGACTACGAGTGACGTAGACTTCGACTACGAGTGACGTAGACTTCGTCTACGAGTGACGTAGACTTCGACTACGACTGACGTGGACTTCGACTACGACTGACGTAGACTTCGACTTCGACTACAACTGACGTAGACTTCGACTACGACTGACGAAGACTTCGACTACGACTGACGAAGACTTCGACTACGACTGACGTAGACATCGACTACGACTAACGTAGACTTCGACTATGAGTGACGTAGACTTTGACTACGACTGACGTGGACTTTGACTACGACTGTCGTAGACTTCGACTACGACTGTCGTAGACTTCGACTACGACTGTCGTAGACTTCGACTACGACTGTCGTAGACTTCGACTACGACTGTCGTAGACTTCGACTACGACTGACGTAGACTTCGACTACGACTGACGAAGACTTCGACTACGAGTGACGTAGACTTCGTCTACGAGTGACGTGGACTTCGACTACGAGTGACGTATACTTCGACTACGACTGACGTAGACTTCGACTACGAAAAATGAAGACTTCGACTACGACTGACGTATACTTCGACTACGGCTGACGTAGACTTCGACTACGACTAACGTACACTTCGACTACGAGTGTCATAAACTTCGACTACGAGTGATGTAGACTTCGACTACGACTGACGTAGACTTCGACTACGAAAAATGAAGACTTCGACTACGACTGACGTATACTTCGACTACGACTAACATAGACTTCGACTACGAAAGATGAATACTTTGACTACGAGTGTCGTAAACTTCGACTACGAGTGACGTAGACTTCGACTACGACTGACGTAGACTTCGACTACGAAAAATGAAGACTTCGACTACGACTGACGTATACTTCGACTACGACTAACATAGAATTCGACTACGAAAGATGAATACTTTGACTACGAGTGTCGTAATATTCGACTACGAGTGACGTAGACTTCGTCTTCGAGTGACGTAGACTTCGACTACGAGTGACGTATACTTCGACTACGTTTGACGTAGACTTCGACTACGAGTGACGTAGACTTCGACTACGAGTGTCGTAAACTTCGACTACGAGTGACGTATACTTCGACTACGACTGACGTAGACTTCGACTGCGACTGACGTAGACTTCGACTACGAAAAATGAAGACTTCGACTACGACTGACGTATACTTCGACTACGGCTGACGTAGACTTCGACTACGAGTGTCATAAACTTCGACTACGAGTGACGTAGATTTCGTCTACGAGTGACGTAGACTTTGACTACGAGTGACGTATACTTCCACTGCGACTGACGTAGACTTCGACTACGAAAAATGAAGACTTCGACTACGACTGACGTATACTTCGACTACGGCTGACGTAATTTTCGACTACGACGAACGTACACTTCGACTACGAGTGTCATAAACTTCGACTACGAGTGACGTAGACTTCGACTACGAGTGACGTATACTTCGACTACGACTGACGTAGACTTCGACTACGAGTGTCATAAACTTCGACTACGAGTGACGTAGACTTCGTCTACGAGTGACGTAGACTTCGACTACGAGTGACGTAGACTTCGTCTACGAGTGACGTAGACTTCGACTACGAGTGACGTATACTTCGACTACGACTGACGTAGACTTCGACTACTACGAACGTACACTTCGACTACGAGTGTCATAAACTTCGACTACGAGTGACGTAGACTTCGTCTACGAGTGACGTAGACTTTGACTACGAGTGACGTATACTTCGACTACGACTGACGTAGACTTCGACTACGAAAAATGAAAACTTCGACTACGAGTGACGAATACTTCGACTACTAGTGTCGTAAACTTCGACTACGACTGACGTAGACTTCGACTACGAGTGTCATAAACTTCGACTACGAGTGACGTAGACTTCGTCTACGAGTGACGTAGACTTTGACTACGAGTGACGTATACTTCGACTACGGCTGACGTAATTTTCGACTACGACGAACGTACACTTCGACTACGAGTGTCATAAACTTCGACTACGAGTGACGTAGACTTCGACTACGACTGACGTAGACTTCGACTACGAGTGTCATAAACTTCGACTACGAGTGACGTAGACTTCGTCTACGAGTGACGTAGACTTCGTCTACGAGTGACGTAGACTTCGACTACGAGTGACGTATACTTCGACTACGACTGACGTAGACTTCGACTACTACGAACGTACACTTCGACTACGAGTGTCATAAACTTCGACTACGAGTGACGTAGACTTCGTCTACGAGTGACGTAGACTTTGACTACGAGTGACGTATACTTCGACTACGACTGACGTAGACTTCGACTACGAAAAATGAAAACTTCGACTACGAGTGACGAATACTTCGACTACTAGTGTCGTAAACTTCGACTACGAGTGACGTAGACTTCGAATACGAGTGATACTTAGGTTAGGTTCGCTCAGGTTAGGTTAGGTTTTTTTTTTTTTTTTTTTTTTTTTTTTTTTTTTTTTTTTTTAATACTTCTACCTCCAACGTAATATGCTAAGCTTCTCGTTCATTCTAGTTCTCGCAATTATTCTTCTCGCACTTTCATTCTTCATACTATATCTTTCTGTCATACCTTATTCTTTCTTTCTATAAGGGTGGGACGCCCTTCTACTTTCCCAATTGTTGTACTCTATTCCAATTATTTATTTATTTTGGGTTTAACACGACACAGTTACTTTATTTTCTTTTTCTTATTTTTGTTACATCAACAGTCCTTATCCTATTTTTAATTTTATTCACATTAGTTTTCTTACTTCTATTTTCTTGTTCTTATTTCTAGGACATTTTTGTTTTCAATTAACAACTACTTAAAACAGTGTTACTTCTACTTAATCTATTTCTTAAGAGTACATTTTGATCTGTTTCTTATTATTTTAACATTTATGGATCTCAGATCAACGGCCATCTTATATCTAATCTAACTTCTTTATATTACTTATTTTTTTGATCAATATGTGCAACATATTGATACTTTAACATATTGTTTTTCTGGCGTTTCTCGTCAGTATTGTTACGACCGTTTTCAATGCTTGACCGTAATATTCTACATAATATTATGTAAGCATTTTTTCTTAAACTATTTTATTTCTTTTTATGACTTTTCCACAAATTTCCACACAGTATTCCAGAAACTCCTCTCTCTTTTTTCCTTTCATCAGAAGCCACACATTTTCGGCATTCAGTTTGGTGTCGAGTACGTGCTCAGCCACAAGTCTTTGTTGGTCGAATACAGGACAGCTGAATAATATATGTGGCACCGTCTCAGCGATGTCAGGATCGCAGATGCACGATGGGCTCTCCTTGCACTTGAAGCGATTCAAGTATTCAGAGAACCCACCGTGCCCCGTCATGATCTGAGTAACGACACTGCAGATTTTCATTTTCCTGACTATCCCGTACGCCGCCACTGCATCCGGGAAAAACAACTTAGTCCCTGAAGCCGTTTCTCCAGCGCAGTATCTCCGGTTCCACACGTCCAGCGTTGCCGTTCGGATGCACCGCCTCACGTATGAAATCGGGCACAGATCGTAGTCGGGCTTTCGCTTGGAACCCTCAGCGGCTCCTTTGGCAAGTTCGTCTGCCCTCTCATTTCCTTCCAACCCCGCATGGGCTTTGATCCAAAACAAGGTAACAGCCTTGTTTTGGATCGACAGGGACCTGAGGTTGGCTCTTGTCTCTACTGCCAGGGGGTGGTGGCGATTGTAATTTTGAATCGTTTGGAGGGCCGACATAGAATCACTGAAGATCCCAAACGACTGCGCACTGTACTTTAGGATCTCCCTGGTGGCGACGCATATTGCCAGAAGCTCAGCCTGGTAGACAGTGGAATAGTGTGGGAGGGCAAGCTTGAGGGTTTTGGTTTCGGCGCCACCCTTCCATACGGATAGTGCCGCTCCAACCTTGCCCCCAATCTTGCTCCCGTCTGTAAAGATGCGAACTTCATGTTCGCTCTGGGCATCAAACTGCTCTTTGCTTACCAGGCTTATGAGCTCTAGCTTAGCGCGCTCTGCCGGGTGTGGAGCCTCCATTGCCGAGGCGGTCTGCTCGACGCTCCTGTCACCGAGTGCCGGCTGAGGCACCCCCCTCCTGGCCTCGTAAAGCGATGCCGCTTCGCGTACTCGCAGATCGAGAGGTAGTATCCCAGCCAGCACCAGCGCGGAGCTCAAGGAGACCGTCCGGTATCCCTTGCACAGTTTCTGTGCGATACCGCGCTGGACCGCTCCCAACTGCTTCTTTACTCCCAACTTGTCAACGGCCGAAGCCCATACGCTGGCGGCGTACATGATTACTGGTTCGACGGTGGCCACATATATTACTCTTATGACTTCTGGGTTAAGCCCCCAGCTCGTCTTTGCCGCCCTCGTTAATTGCTTGTGGATGCCTATCGCCTTTCTGCACACACTGGCGACGTGTGCGTTGAAAGTCAACTGCTTGTCGATGGTAACACCCAAGATTTTGATCTCGCTGGACTCGGCAATGCCGACTCCGCCCATGCTTAGGCGCGGGGTATCGTATTTTAGCTTGCGCGTTATTGTCATTGCGTTGGTTTTTTGAGGTGCAAATTTGAGCTTGTTTTGAACACCCCACGCTCGAACGTGTTCGAGAGCGGCACCAGCGCGTCCCTCGATCTCCAATGCCGTGTCACCATCGAAAACCAGCACAACGTCGTCTGCAAACGCCTGGCAATAGACATCCCCAGCCTCCAAGCTCTTGAGGAGCGGGTCCAACAACAGATTCCATAGGGTAGGTCCCGCGATGGAACCCTGGACGCAGCCCTTGCTTGTGGCCTTGCTGTACTCTTCACCTGCGTATCTGACGCTGACCCTTCGGTTCTCGAGATAGCTATCGAAGACCCTCCTCAAGCCTACTGGACACTGTTCCTCAGCCAGACGGACCCTTATAGCTGGCCACCATGCGCTGTCGAAGGCTCCCTCTATGTCCAATGATACCAGTACTGCTATTTTCTTCTGGAAGAGTATGGTGCGTATGTGCTGCATTAGTGCATAGAGGGAGTCCTCGGTGCTTCTCTGGGGCATGAATCCGTACTGACGAGTACTCATCCTGGGGATCAGATGAAACCTGAGGCGGGCCACCAACATCTTCTCGTAAATTTTGCCGAAAATTGGTAACAGGCCGATTGGTCTGTACGCCTTGGGGTTGCCGTAATCTGTTTTGCCAGGCTTCTTTAGTATGATGACTGTTGCTTCTTTCCATATTTCAGGGAAGAGGTGGCTTCTCAGGCAGCCATTGAGGAGAGCCAAGGCCACATCAGGGGCTCCTTTTATGGCGTGGCAGCAAATGTCGGCAGTGAGGCCGTCGGCTCCCGGCGCTTTTTTGACATTGAACGACTCACACGCTGCCATCAACTCGGCCATCGTGAATGGTGGTTCACAAGGCTCATCTTGCCCCCCAGCATTCACGACGTCAGCCTTCTCTCTGGTAAGGCGGTGGCAGGTGCTGTCGGTTTCCGGATTGTCTTCGGGGTAAAATGTTTTTGCCAGTAGCTCGACCGATCCTTTGGCGTTCAGAACCACCCCGTCCCTCTCCAATGGCTGATCCTCACCTCTTCCCTTAGTCCTTCCTATCACCCTGTAGATTCCTTCCCAAACCCCTTCTCTGTCCTGTCTCGAGCAGAAGTTCTTCCAACTCTCGACTTCGTCCTTGGCTGCTTCCGTCTCGTACTCAACTTTCAGTTTCAGGTACTCTTCAACGACCTTCGATCTTCGGACTGGTGCAGCATTCCTGACTCTGTTTTTCAGAGTAGCGACCTTTTTCTTCATCCCCTCGAGTTTCTCGGACCACCACAGCAAAGTAAACAATTCATTTATGGTCTTCTTCGGCATTGAAGAAGTGCATGCGTCTCTAATTGAGTTCATGTATATTTCTATGGTTGAATTTAATTGTTCGGCTGTATTTAGTTTATCGATTTCTGTTTTATTGATATTATGTAGCTGGCTTAATTGGGCGAGTTTCTCACGAAACTCGGCCCAATTTGCCTTTTTCGTATTAAAAATTCTGGTCGATCTGCTGATTTGAATGCCTTTGGATCTTTTTAATTTGATGTTGAATACAATGCCGTTGTGATCCGAGCTCGTGAGGCCCTCGTCTACCCTCCAGTCGTCTACTAGGTCTAGGATATCCGTCGAACATGCCGTTAGGTCGACGTGGCTGCAGTATCTTAAGCCTCCTCTGATCGTGTCGAAGGTCGGAATTTCCCCTCTGTTGAGTACGTTCAGGTCTAGCTCGTCGAGAACTCCGGACACTTCTTCGCCTCTGCGGTCAATGGTCAGGCTCCCCCACCAGGTACTTTTTGCGTTTGCGTCTCCTCCAAGTATCCACGCTCTGGAACCCACCTCCGCCTCGACACGTTTGAGGTGGTCGAGGTATGGCTCGACTGGCTGGTCTGGCTCAAAGTAAAAGGAGATTAGTGTGATCCTCCAGGCGCTGGTTCGGATCCCCACCACGGTGATATTATTCGTGGTGAGTTTCGGGTACTGTTCGACGATGAGGTTTTGGTCGAAGATCGCGATTGCGGCCTTAACATTACCCTCCCCGATGTCAGTGCTCTGGAAGATCCGAACGCCTCTATGACTCCTCATTACTTTGGCCCCGCCTACGTATGGTTCCTGGAGGAGAGCAATGGCGACCCCGCGCTTTTCCGCTTCGGTAAGAAGCTCGTTGGTCGCAAGTCTTTTACGCTGGAGGTTGGCCTGTAAGACTCTGTAGGGGTTTGGGTTACCGTGGGTGCCCTTAGCAATAAGCCACTGTAGCTCTTGCTATTTCGTCCCACCTGTGGCGTATTGGGCATTCTGAGCTAAAGGCGTTGTGGCCAGCGTCACCGACCTTGGCTCTTGTGCAATTCCGGCACTTTGGCAGGACACCTGTTACAAAGTCGGAGCATTCCGATCTCAGGTGCGGCCCGCCGCAGTGACTGCACAGATCAGCCGTTTCCTTACAGTAGCGTTTGCCGTGCCCGTAGCCTAGGCATCGCGTGCACTGCACCAGTGGGGTCTGATCTTCGACCCTTACACGCTGGAGGTCTACATGCAGGCACCCTAGTTCTGTAGCCCGTCTCCAGACGGTCGGCGAGACGCTGACCACAACGTGGCAAGTGTGTGGGTTCCTCGTCTTCCTCCGGAACTTCACCACCACTCTGTCCTCCTCCTTGTCGAGGTTGTGAAAGACTTCCCTATTCTGGTTTCTCAGGGCTTTGAGGATGTCCTCGTCTGTGTTGACTGAGAGAACGCTCCTGAGGATCAGCATTGGATCCTTGTTTTTCACCTCCTCGACATGGAGGTCCTTACTTTCCCTTGCCAATCTCTCCTTAATTTTATCCCTTTCCGCAGTTGTTTGAAAGCCCATGATGACCTTCCTATCTTTGGCTTTTCTTACCTTCTCGACCTTCACCCAACCTTCCTTTGCGTCAGCCGCCTTCCGCACCCTCTCTAAAACTTCGTCCCCGGACTCTGCCTCGTCTGTGGAGGTAACCACTATCGAGTGGAGCGTACTTCGCGACGGGCTTGCTTTTCCGCTGAGGGTTACACTTGCGTATGTGTTGGTGGCAGCGCCGGTTTCAATAGTGTGTTTGTGCTGCTCAATTGCTGCAGCAGCAGCAAAGAGTGGCTCTTTATTTGAGCCTCCAGTAGAGTGGTGTTTGGGTCGGCTATACTTGTGAAGGTGAGGTCGGCTGCGGCACCTTCGGACTGTGTATTACCGGGTCCAACTCTTCTTGTCTTGGCCGATTTTTCGGCCTCCTTAACAAGCTGGTACATCCGGTCCAACGCCTCTGTAATGCCTGTTTTGATTTCGTTCTTGGTGTTCCTAGAGGTGCCAAGAAGGACTTTTGCCCTAGTCAGGCAGGCTCTCGCCTCTGCCGACCGGTCCACGTACTGTGGTTTCGGCGGCGAGTGCACCTGTACAAGACTCGGTTGTAGCGTCTTTTGCGCGAGTTTCGCAGGTCCAGCCTGCGCCGTCTTGGTTAATAAGGAAGGGGGCGTTGGGTTCAACTTCGCGCTGGAAGGCCCCGCGGCCTCCAATTCTGCAATGCTGCGTCTCACATTTGGAGGCGATATTGTCTTAGGTGATTCACCCTCAGCCGGCTTCGCCTTGAGTGGGGTCCTAATTGCGTTCATCATTGCTGGAGGTATGCGTCAAGGTGTAAAAGTGTAAAAATATATTAAAAGTAAAAGTGTAAACAAAAATGTAAAAGTGTAAAAAGACTTAAGATTAAAAGTAATCTTCAGTGGTTCTTAAACTCTGTGAAGAGTATGTCGCGGTCGGCTCTACGTTCAAAGGAACGGGTCAAGCAATGAAAACGGTCGAAAACCCTTACAAAGGTAAAAGAAAAAAATTTTTTATAGAGTCTACGAATTTTGACTCTACGTAGAGTCGATCTCTACCCTCCACTGGGTAGGTCTCCCCGAGCCCCTTCCAATGAACCCAAACACGAGTACCCTAGCTTGAAGGGTTCCCGAGAAAACCCGGTCCGAAATTTCGGTAACCAAAACAAGATGGCGGCCGTAATCCGGTTAACAGTGGTTTTCTCCCGAACCGTTCGCCCGAGTATAGCGGTGCTTGGGCTTTCCTGAAAGGGCTCGCCGAGCCCTATCGAGCGGGGTGGGTTTCAGGCCTAAATTTTTTCAGGTTGTAAAAACTCCTGAAAACACACAGGTCGGATAGGGAAGGTCCGGAAAATGCCCCTAACGAAAATCCGGGCGCTCCACGACCCCCGGTTCAGAAGTTATCCGTTGCCGAAAAATGGTTTGACAGTTCAGAAACTGTCAAAGTCGTCCTTCTAACCAGTATAACTTGCCTTCCCGTGGTCGCAGAACTACCGTGTTTGGGCTTGTTCTGATCGGCTCGTCCTGCCCCGACGTGCGCAATGGTTTTCAGGCGCCTGAAAATTCTCAGCGCCGATTGGTCTGAAAACAGGTAGATCGGGTAGAGGTTGTCCCCCCAAGTGTCACTGTGAAATCCGCAACCCTCCCGGACCACCGGGTCCGGAGTTATGGAAACTCAAACTTTTCCAAAATGGCCGCCCAGCTGTCAAAAGCCGAATTGAATTGGCTGTAGCTCCGTAACCATTTGTCCTAGCGAAGTGCGGTTTCGAATGCGGCACCTGGCCCGACTCTCCCTATCCGTCGAAAATATTTTCAGCACTGAAAATTTTCAGGTCCTGAAAATTCCTGAAAGTAAACACAAAATGTTGCCCCTATTATTACGCAGGGTACGGTGAAAACCCTAGGTTTCTAAGCTCAATAACTCCGGAGATATAAGCGTTTTAATTTTAGAACCAAAAAACCAAAATGGCCGAAAAAGTCTATTTTCTTCGTTCCCGGAGTTACTGGGCCCAAGTTTGGGCTTAAACTATCTGGAAGACACGTTTGGAAGGCAATCCTATAGTCAAAATTTATTTATTATGTGCTATTTTTATTTAATTACAAAAAATGATAAAAAATTTAATAACTTTGAAACCAAGTTAGATAAAATTCTAGAAAAAACTGATTAAATTAATACAATTATGGGCCTAGGAGATAAACTAAAAAGTTTTTGAAATTTCGAGAAAATGACTGAAACTTTTGAAAAAAAGTGAAAAATTCAGAAAATCTTAAAAATCTAGCTTAAACGGCGCCTAAAAATTTTTCTTCCAGGCTGGATATCTTCCTCTTGCGAGGATTGCTCAGTCGTATGCGCCAGACCGAGGCGCAAATTTTGGTACCACGCACGTCACTGTATCACTTTGAAAACCTATTTTTTCGATTTATTTTGCGCAGAGCGTAACAAATTCGTGCTGTTCGCTGTCGCAGACGGAAGCAGACTGGGTTAGGTTAGGTTAGGTTAGGTTAGGTTAGGTTAGGTTAGGTTAGGTTAGGTTAGGTTAACTTTGAAACCAAGTTAGATAAAATTCTAGAAAAAACTGATTAAATTAATACAATTATGGGCCTAGGAGATAAACTAAAAAGTTTTTGAAATTTCGAGAAAATGACTGAAACTTTTGAAAAAAAGTGAAAAATTCAGAAAATCTTAAAAATCTAGCTTAAACGGCGCCTAAAAATTTTTCTTCCAGGCTGGATATCTTCCTCTTGCAAGCGCGCAACTGATTCGTCTTAAATTTGACGGGGTCGTCGCTGTAGATTTTGCGATAGGTGGTCTTGAAGTTTGAAGAATTAATAATTTCAAATTATCGGTACCTTTTCCCTATTGGCGGTAAAAATCCGTTTAAGGGGTCCAATAGTTGGGCACGGTGTCTTCTTTCTTGTCGTAAAATTTGGGGTGTCTGCTTCGTCGATTTCAATGACCTCGTGGTTGTGTTTTGAGGTTATTTTTCCGGTATTTCGCAATTTTCTTTAAAGTTCGTGGGCGGATTTTTCCGGCTAAGGCATGCGATTGTAGGCCTTGGGGGGCCCCACAATATGGTCAAACAAAACTCGTGATATTGGGTAATTACACCAAGTTATGGCCTTCCAAAGCTTTTAAAAAGTGACACTTTTCCGGTTTTTGTTGGAAAACTTTTCACAACACAGTTGTTCGAATGCGAGGATTGCTCAGTCGTATGCGCCAGACCGAGGCGCAAATTTTGGTACCACGCACGTCACTGTATCACTTTGAAAACCTATTTTTTCGATTTATTTTGCGCAGAGCGTAACAAATTCGTGCTGTTCGCTGTCGCAGACGGAAGCAGACTGGGTTAGGTTAGGTTAGGTTAGGTTAGGTTAGGTTAGGTTAGGTTAGGTTAGGTTAGGTTAGGTTAGGTTAGGTTAGGTTAGGTTAGGTTAGGTTAGGTTAGGTTAGGTTAGGTTAGGTTAGGTTAGGTTAGGTTAGGTTAGGTTAGGTTAGGTTAGGTTAGGTTAGGTTAGGTTAGGTTAGGTTAGGTTAGGTTAGGTTAGGTTAGGTTAGGTTAGGTTAGGTTAGGTTAGGTTAGGTTAGGTTAGGTTAGGTTAGGTTAGGTTAGGTTAGGTTAGGTTAGGTTAGGTTAGGTTAGGTTAGGTTAGGTTAGGTTAGGTTAGGTTAGGTTAGGTTAGGTTAGGTTAGGTTAGGTTAGGTTAGGTTAGGTTAGGTTAGGTTAGGTTAGGTTAGGTTAGGTTAGGTTAGGTTAGGTTAGGTTAGGTTAGGTTAGGTTAGGTTAGGTTAGGTTAGGTTAGGTTAGGTTAGGTTAGGTTAGGTTAGGTTAGGTTAGGTTAGGTTAGGTTAGGTTAGGTTAGGTTAGGTTAGGTTAGGTTAGGTTAGGTTAGGTTAGGTTAGGTTAGGTTAGGTTAGGTTAGGTTAGGTTAGGTTAGGTTAGGTTAGGTTAGGTTAGGTTAGGTTAGGTTAGGTTAGGTTAGGTTAGGTTAGGTTAGGTTAGGTTAGGTTAGGTTAGGTTAGGTTAGGTTAGGTTAGGTTAGGTTAGGTTAGGTTAGGTTAGGTTAGGTTAGGTTAGGTTAGGTTAGGTTAGGTTAGGTTAGGTTAGGTTAGGTTAGGTTAGGTTAGGTTAGGTTAGGTTAGGTTAGGTTAGGTTAGGTTAGGTTAGGTTAGGTTAGGTTAGGTTAGGTTAGGTTAGGTTAGGTTAGGTTAGGTTAGGTTAGGTTAGGTTAGGTTAGGTTAGGTTAGGTTAGGTTAGGTTAGGTTAGGTTAGGTTAGGTTAGGTTAGGTTAGGTTAGGTTAGGTTAGGTTAGGTTAGGTTAGGTTAGGTTAGGTTAGGTTAGGTTAGGTTAGGTTAGGTTAGGTTAGGTTAGGTTAGGTTAGGTTAGGTTAGGTTAGGTTAGGTTAGGTTAGGTTAGGTTAGGTTAGGTTAGGTTAGGTTAGGTTAGGTTAGGTTAGGTTAGGTTAGGTTAGGTTAGGTTAGGTTAGGTTAGGTTAGGTTAGGTTAGGTTAGGTTAGGTTAGGTTAGGTTAGGTTAGGTTAGGTTAGGTTAGGTTAGGTTAGGTTAGGTTAGGTTAGGTTAGGTTAGGTTAGGTTAGGTTAGGTTAGGTTAGGTTAGGTTAGGTTAGGTTAGGTTAGGTTAGGTTAGGTTAGGTTAGGTTAGGTTAGGTTAGGTTAGGTTAGGTTAGGTTAGGTTAGGTTAGGTTAGGTTAGGTTAGGTTAGGTTAGGTTAGGTTAGGTTAGGTTAGGTTAGGTTAGGTTAGGTTAGGTTAGGTTAGGTTAGGTTAGGTTAGGTTAGGTTAGGTTAGGTTAGGTTAGGTTAGGTTAGGTTAGGTTAGGTTAGGTTAGGTTAGGTTAGGTTAGGTTAGGTTAGGTTAGGTTAGGTTAGGTTAGGTTAGGTTAGGTTAGGTTAGGTTAGGTTAGGTTAGGTTAGGTTAGGTTAGGTTAGGTTAGGTTAGGTTAGGTTAGGTTAGGTTAGGTTAGGTTAGGTTAGGTTAGGTTAGGTTAGGTTAGGTTAGGTTAGGTTAGGTTAGGTTAGGTTAGGTTAGGTTAGGTTAGGTTAGGTTAGGTTAGGTTAGGTTAGGTTAGGTTAGGTTAGGTTAGGTTAGGTTAGGTTAGGTTAGGTTAGGTTAGGTTAGGTTAGGTTAGGTTAGGTTAGGTTAGGTTAGGTTAGGTTAGGTTAGGTTAGGTTAGGTTAGGTTAGGTTAGGTTAGGTTAGGTTAGGTTAGGTTAGGTTAGGTTAGGTTAGGTTAGGTTAGGTTAGGTTAGGTTAGGTTAGGTTAGGTTAGGTTAGGTTAGGTTAGGTTAGGTTAGGTTAGGTTAGGTTAGGTTAGGTTAGGTTAGGTTAGGTTAGGTTAGGTTAGGTTAGGTTAGGTTAGGTTAGGTTAGGTTAGGTTAGGTTAGGTTAGGTTAGGTTAGGTTAGGTTAGGTTAGGTTAGGTTAGGTTAGGTTAGGTTAGGTTAGGTTAGGTTAGGTTAGGTTAGGTTAGGTTAGGTTAGGTTAGGTTAGGTTAGGTTAGGTTAGGTTAGGTTAGGTTAGGTTAGGTTAGGTTAGGTTAGGTTAGGTTAGGTTAGGTTAGGTTAGGTTAGGTTAGGTTAGGTTAGGTTAGGTTAGGTTAGGTTAGGTTAGGTTAGGTTAGGTTAGGTTAGGTTAGGTTAGGTTAGGTTAGGTTAGGTTAGGTTAGGTTAGGTTAGGTTAGGTTAGGTTAGGTTAGGTTAGGTTAGGTTAGGTTAGGTTAGGTTAGGTTAGGTTAGGTTAGGTTAGGTTAGGTTAGGTTAGGTTAGGTTAGGTTAGGTTAGGTTAGGTTAGGTTAGGTTAGGTTAGGTTAGGTTAGGTTAGGTTAGGTTAGGTTAGGTTAGGTTAGGTTAGGTTAGGTTAGGTTAGGTTAGGTTAGGTTAGGTTAGGTTAGGTTAGGTTAGGTTAGGTTAGGTTAGGTTAGGTTAGGTTAGGTTAGGTTAGGTTAGGTTAGGTTAGGTTAGGTTAGGTTAGGTTAGGTTAGGTTAGGTTAGGTTAGGTTAGGTTAGGTTAGGTTAGGTTAGGTTAGGTTAGGTTAGGTTAGGTTAGGTTAGGTTAGGTTAGGTTAGGTTAGGTTAGGTTAGGTTAGGTTAGGTTAGGTTAGGTTAGGTTAGGTTAGGTTAGGTTAGGTTAGGTTAGGTTAGGTTAGGTTAGGTTAGGTTAGGTTAGGTTAGGTTAGGTTAGGTTAGGTTAGGTTAGGTTAGGTTAGGTTAGGTTAGGTTAGGTTAGGTTAGGTTAGGTTAGGTTAGGTTAGGTTAGGTTAGGTTAGGTTAGGTTAGGTTAGGTTAGGTTAGGTTAGGTTAGGTTAGGTTAGGTTAGGTTAGGTTAGGTTAGGTTAGGTTAGGTTAGGTTAGGTTAGGTTAGGTTAGGTTAGGTTAGGTTAGGTTAGGTTAGGTTAGGTTAGGTTAGGTTAGGTTAGGTTAGGTTAGGTTAGGTTAGGTTAGGTTAGGTTAGGTTAGGTTAGGTTAGGTTAGGTTAGGTTAGGTTAGGTTAGGTTAGGTTAGGTTAGGTTAGGTTAGGTTAGGTTAGGTTAGGTTAGGTTAGGTTAGGTTAGGTTAGGTTAGGTTAGGTTAGGTTAGGTTAGGTTAGGTTAGGTTAGGTTAGGTTAGGTTAGGTTAGGTTAGGTTAGGTTAGGTTAGGTTAGGTTAGGTTAGGTTAGGTTAGGTTAGGTTAGGTTAGGTTAGGTTAGGTTAGGTTAGGTTAGGTTAGGTTAGGTTAGGTTAGGTTAGGTAGGTTAGGTTAGGTTAGGTTAGGTTAGGTTAGGTTAGGTTAGGTTAGGTTAGGTTAGGTTAGGTTAGGTTAGGTTAGGTTAGGTTAGGTTAGGTTAGGTTAGGTTAGGTTAGGTTAGGTTAGGTTAGGTTAGGTTAGGTTAGGTTAGGTTAGGTTAGGTTAGGTTAGGTTAGGTTAGGTTAGGTTAGGTTAGGTTAGGTTAGGTTAGGTTAGGTTAGGTTAGGTTAGGTTAGGTTAGGTTAGGTTAGGTTAGGTTAGGTTAGGTTAGGTTAGGTTAGGTTAGGTTAGGTTAGGTTAGGTTAGGTTAGGTTAGGTTAGGTTAGGTTAGGTTAGGTTAGGTTAGGTTAGGTTAGGTTAGGTTAGGTTAGGTTAGGTTAGGTTAGGTTAGGTTAGGTTAGGTTAGGTTAGGTTAGGTTAGGTTAGGTTAGGTTAGGTTAGGTTAGGTTAGGTTAGGTTAGGTTAGGTTAGGTTAGGTTAGGTTAGGTTAGGTTAGGTTAGGTTAGGTTAGGTTAGGTTAGGTTAGGTTAGGTTAGGTTAGGTTAGGTTAGGTTAGGTTAGGTTAGGTTAGGTTAGGTTAGGTTAGGTTAGGTTAGGTTAGGTTAGGTTAGGTTAGGTTAGGTTAGGTTAGGTTAGTGTTAGGTTAGGTTAGGTTAGGTTAGGTTAGGTTAGGTTAGGTTAGGTTAGGTTAGGTTAGGTTAGGTTGTAGTGTTAGGTTAGTTAGTTGGTTAGGTTAGGTTTAG